>VWZZ01003501.1:97402-129770 GCA_013399095.1 Psophia crepitans
GTGATTGTCCCCCTGTACTCAGCCCTGGTGAGGCCGCACCTCGAGTACTGTGTCCAGTTTTGGGCCCCTCACCACAAGAAAGACATCGAAGCCCTGGAGCGTGTCCAGAGAAGGGCAACGAAACTGGTGAAGGGGCTGGAGCACAGGTCTTATGAGGAGCGGCTGAAGGAACTGGGACTGTTTAGTCTGGAGAAGAGGAGGCTCAGGGGAGACCTTATTGCCCTCTACAACTACCTGAAAGGAAGTTGTGGCGAGCTGGGGGGCAGCCTGTTCTCGCAGATAACTAGTGACAGGACAAGGGGCAACGGCTGCAAGTTGCACCAGGGAAGGTTCAGGTTGGAGATGAGGAGAAAATTCTTCTCTGAAAGGGTGGTCGGGCATTGGAACAGGTTGCCCAGGGAGGTGGTGGAGTCACCGTCCCTGCGGGTATTTAAGGAAAGGTTAGACGCAGTACTGAAGGACATGGTTTAGTGGGTAATAGGTGTGTGGGGGGTTGGTTGGACTGGATGATCCTTGAGGTCTCTTCCAATCTTAATGATTCTATTCTGTTCTATTTGTTTAATGGTTTTGTATCCATTTGTTTTGGGAATTTTTCATTCTATCAATTAAATTAGAATTACATAGAAGATTGCATGCAATATTGGGTCTGGTAATAGTTTACCACCTGAAAAGGTAATTAATCAGGCTTACTGCTCGCTGGATATTTAATTCTGCTGTTATATTAGACGCGATATATTAGTACATCTTAAAGCTGATATTAGATTCACTCGGGATCCAAATTTTCCACTGTTTTCTGTCATGTACGCTAGACCAGTCGTTGGACGAAGTAACTGTACCAAACTCCACATGGTACAATGTAAATGCAAAGCTTACTGGCAATTACTGAAAGAACTCCTTTTCTCAAAAATCACAACTGCAAAATGAATGCAACCTGTCACACCAAATTAAACGCATAATAAATGCGTAAGAAGCCTGCTTTCATCTAGGCATAAAATATATATGCTCCCAATGGGCTGTGGAGCCTCTGGTGACTTGCAGCTAGGGAGAAAGTGTGGGCCCATCTAAGTCCCGACTCCAGTGGCACAGAAACGAGCTGACAACCCTGGAAGCTAAGTTACGCAGTAGACTACAAATTACTAAAAAACCAGACAATCTTCTCAGGCCACTAAGACATGGGGATGATTTCAGGTTTGTTGAAACAGTGCTCACCATGCCATTTACTTTAGAGGCAGGAGGCTGCTATTGTCAGTCCTCTTTTCCTCTCTTGTGAGAGACATAATATAACTTCGTAATTTCTGCCCATATATGAGAAACGTTGTATCTGTAGGTATGACATACATGATATGTGTGAATATGCATGACTGACAAGTAATGTATATTGTAAAATCTTTGAGGCAAGAACTACATCTTCCATATTTTGCACTATTTTGCAGTACCAAAGTTCTGTAGTTCAGCAATCACCATGAAAATCTCTACAAACAGCTGACAGTTTTTTGACATTGCAGAAGAGAACTCAGCATGTAGCCTTTTTCTCAACAGTGAAAGAGCTGCCTAAGAAGAATCTTTAATAATGATGCTCCTTTCAATAAATGGGAATTAGTGAGGAAATTCTGGTTCTGATGCTGTGGCAATATTTGAACAGCGCAAATTACAGCATCAATCCCAGGCAACAACACAACCAAGCAGAAAAAAAAAAAAAAATTAAAATATTATACTGGATTTAATTAATAGAGAATTAGAAGTTAGGAATTTAATTAGTCAACTCAACATGATACTGTGGAAAATGTATTTTGTCAGAGAAATACTGTTTCATTCTCTGAGATTAAATTTGCTAGCTGACAAAGGAAACTGTGTTTATATACACCATATTTCAACTTAGTACAGCATCTTAATTGACCCTTTACAGCATTTTGACTGAAAAAATTAAGACATGTCTCAACCACCCTCTTTTAAGAGACCATCCTAGCTTGGTGCTCCGCCATATTCATCAATGATTCCATGAAGTGTTAGCTGATGAGAAAGACAGGTACTTGGTGGGTTGCTTTGTAAGTGGGGCAAATTCAGACAAAATACATGTTAATATAGCCACATGGAGATTCAGGTGTTTCAGGACAAGAGGCAATTACTACTTCTAAAACAAGGAGGAAGAATTATGGAAAAGGACAGAAGGTCTGCAGAGACAAGCAACTTTGCATGAATTCACAGTGCTTTGGCAAACAGGATTTACAGTAGCCTGGACTTGATAAACCAGACCAGCTAATATTCAGAGATGGAGGCTTTACAGCTCTCTATGCAGTGTGATCAGGTCAGTGATGGAACAGTGTTTACATTTCTGATGCTCATTCTTTTAAATTTGGAGGCATGGGAATAAACAGCTGTGAAGCTGGCTGGCATTGCATTTATCTGTTCTTTCATCACAGTTCTTCTTGGAAGATGTCTATTATATATTTTTGAGGACTAATGCAAGGTTGACTGATCAAAATAGTGGGGTGTCTAGCCTTAAAATGTATAAACATTGAAAACTGGCAAACAAACTAGTCATCCTAAACTGGCAACTTTTTTATCTTAATGTCTACTGGACTTCCTCTCCAAAAAAGCTCCTTCTGAAATATCTCCCAGCATATGCTGTCCATCATTTAAATTTACAGGAAGGTTTCCAAGGGAGACTGGAATGAAAATTTAGGTGCATCAAAATTTAGTTTGCATGAATAATACACCACCGCAGTATTCACTGAAGACAATCATACAAAGATTCCTCGCTTTGGGACACTTGGGAACATCCTATAATGCAATGCCATGTAAAGAGACATAAGCAAGGTAACTTCTAGCATCACGAGCATACTTTTGTACCCATACTAATTACTCTCATGAGAAATTAATTAGAATGGGCACAGTGCTAAAATGATGCAGCTACAATGCTGCTAGCTGCGCTAAAGCCAGCTCCTTTGCGTCGAGCTTGGCTGACTGCATGGTTTTATAACAGGGCTCTGCCCTACACTTAGAGGAATTGTTCCTGATTTTCCCTTCACCCTCCTACAATATCTATGGTGGTTACAGGAGTCTTATCACCCTATTATAAAAAGGAGAAACTAATCAAAAATTAAGAGATAACTGGTGAACATTAAGGGGATGCCTACATGACAGACTGGATAATTTTGAGCAAGTATTGCCTTGTGCTCTGGGGCACAAGACAGCTCCAGTCCATAAGCTCCGTGATAGCACAGCTCTGAGCTTAGGCTCAAAGGTTTGTTAGTTTGCACATGTCTTAGTACTAATGTAGATATATGAATTTTGAATTAGATATATCTCATAATCCAACTTGTCAAGGTACAGGTTAAGTTTGACCACTCACCATCTACCATATAGGCAGATGCACAAGCATACCACTGCTAATGCCAGGAACAGATGCTCATTATTTGGTATCCCATACTAAGTTAAAACTAATACTCATTGTATAGAAGAGCTTAGAATTCATTTATCGAATCTTTTGGTGAGCACATCTTACAAAAAGCTATATAAAAAGCAACTTGCTTTAAGTGGATAGGGAAAGAAGTATTCCTAGCAAAATCACTAAACAACCTAATTTTTAAAAAAATTCTTCCTTATTTATATTATTATTTTACACAATATCAAAATATTAATAATAATCTCTCCCGTTGTTGCTAAACCTCTAATATATAGTTAGGAAGCCATGAATGCTAACCTTTGGCTTCCAATGTAAGATTGTAAAGCATTTAGATGTGAAAAAGATATTTTTTGCAACTTATAGTAATGTGACTTATAAGTCATGTTACATGAATATACATTATACCATGAAATCAGGAAATGTTTCTACAATTGCCCGCATCACCACTGAGAAATACCCTCTGAATAAAACTCTGTTCAAGCAGGCATGCAGTATCTACTCAAGCAGGAAAATGGTGCACATCATAGCTTTGCAAGAAACAACCTGATATGACAGAGTATGCTATAACAATGCAACTCTGCAAAAATTTAACAAAATTCTTTAATTTTATTAAATCCTGAAAGGGTGTAAAATGGGCTATTATTTCTGGAGGAAAGAGCAAACTACAATTGGGATAAAGGCACTGTATTCTGTCTAACGGAGAGCAGCTTTTCAAGATAGGAGATTTTATGCTCCAGAGGGTACAGAAGTCTGAAGAGTGAAAAGAAAGAACACTATCGCAGATCATTTCTAAACCATAGTGAATTCAGGGGAAAAAAACAACCCAAACTTCACAAAGTAAAAAACTCAGGCTCTCCAACCTGTTTCCACCCTAAAGCAATCATCAACCTCGTCAAATCTTACAATGCCCTTATCATTTGGATTTATCCTTTACATTTTTCTATAACTTCATTCATGAATTTTATAGTATTTCAGAATTTGTACTATCATAACTCTGTTTTTTCACTGAAAATGTCCTTCAAGGTTTCCATTGTGTCACAGCAAAGAAAGTCAGAAAAAATTATTCAACGAAAATAATGTAAAAACCAGTTTGCATGTCATTGCTTTGAAGTTTTAAAAGAAAAAGTGGTAGTCTAGGTCATTCATCTAGGTCATTTAAGATAGTATAAATATAACAATATATTTGGTTTTAGTGCTCAGAGATTTCACACATTCCTAGTTAGCATTACTTTTTCAGTAGGGAAGTATAGACAATGGTGTTAATTCCAATTTTAATTAACAATTTCATAAGTAATCTGGTGGGATAACAACATTAATTAAA
The DNA here is from genome assembly GCA_013399095.1 of Psophia crepitans. Lineage (NCBI taxonomy): Eukaryota > Metazoa > Chordata > Aves > Gruiformes > Psophiidae > Psophia > Psophia crepitans. The sequence continues at coordinate 102,130 of VWZZ01003501.1, forward strand.
TTCACAGATAATACTAAATTGAAATTTGCTGTAAGCACTAATGGGATTGGGGATATAATAAAAAGGAATGATAACTTACTAAGAGGAATTCCTCCCCAGATCTGAGGATCATCCTATATCAGTATGCTCTAGTAACAGCTCATCGAGAGTTAAGATATTAAGTTCTCGACATCACCCACTATATTTTATTCAAATGTGCTTCTTTTGATGTAAAAAGTAATAATAATGCTAGTCCACAGACACTAAAAGAAATTCTCCCTCACATACAGTAAACATGAAATAAAAACACCTGGAGAAAGCACCTTGGAACACGCACACAGAGTAGGAGAATTTGATGATAGTTTACCCAATGCAAGCAAGTCGCAAAGAGAACAGCATGGTCAAAGTTATGTCTTAAGGATCATGTGTAGTACAACTCTTTATTAAGACTCAGAGATTTTGGTTATATTCCGCTGTACTCACAGAATTGATTTCTTAATCCATATGACTGCTGATTCTACACTTGGAATATTGCATGCAGTTTGAAGCTCCTCCGTGCTGCTGAATGTGAGCAGTTTTAGAGCAAATGCACAGAAGTGGTTGAAAAAGTTCTTTCATTGATTCATTTTAAAAAAATAAAAGTTAGAAAGGTTGGTGAGAAGAGGACTAAATAAAAAATTTCACATCCAAATGTCCATGGGCTCAGGGAGATAGAAGGAGACATATTAAGAGGATTCACATTTCCAAAATTAAGACCAGATATTGCTAAACTAGTCAGACTAATGTCTTTCCAACCCTTAAATTCCTCTGTATTGTTCTACATTTAATTGCACTCATTGTCTAAGAATTAATATTAGCTAATAGACTTGTTATCTTCTTTATTAGTGCTCATTATGCTCAGCTACACCCCTGTATTGGACAGCTGCCATTCCGATTTTATTTAAATTTTGTATACTAAATATATTTAATCTGTTCACCGCTGCCAAACACTAACAAAAGGAAAGAACTCTGGGAAGGAAAACTGAATTTAAATATCTAAATGAACACAATCCATTTAACAAAGTATTATCAAATAACAAAGAATAATCCTACTTAGACACAGGAGAAGATTAGGTGTGATAAATCTTTTATATCATAGATATCTAACTGAGATCACGCTAAATCCATTTTTAAAGAATAAAGTTTAAAATGTACCCTATATTTCACTAGACCCTTAAATGTTCATATCAAGAAAGTGTTGCAATGGTGGCAAGACCGAGTTGTTATAAGGAGGTATTTTGAAATGGGAATATGACAACCAGCTAGAAGACAATGTACGTCTTGATATTTTAGCATAGATTTTCTTGCAAAGTTTCTCAGAGTATGAATCTTCAGAAAGACTGAGATGCCATTGACTTGATATCTTGTCATAACTTCAGTCTCACACTGATGTAGAAACTCCAGTGATGATACTGAGCCATATTCAGTACAACAGTCTGATTCTTCACTTCACCATAGAACAACACTTGACCACAGTAAAACAATATAAAGCACCTCTAGAGTCAATGCGTCCGCGGCAGAAAATCCGGCTGTAAAAGTGTAATGTTTGTTGCTGCGATCACTTGAGGAAAGTGGGGAAGAAACCAGGCTTATTTATACCCGGCGATGGTCACGTACAGACAAACACAGCTAGAGCTACCTCACTGCTAAGGACAGCATGGTCTTGTCTAGGTTCCCATTCTACGCTAAACTGTGTGCCTTGATGTAACCTGGTCCTTGCTAAAACCAGCACAAGGTGCAGTAAATAAACACACATCCCTGCCAGGAAACTCAGCTCTTTGTAGCAAGGGATGTGGTATTTTGCTAAGATGATTCACTTCTTCACAATGACATTTTTATTAATTTACAAGTTCCTCATATTGAGACTGTCTGAACAAGTGGAGAAAGAACGAGCATCAACGTACGAGTAATTGGGCAGCACTCCTGAGGGGCTGCACAGTCAGCTGGTGGGTCCCACTACAAAGGGAGGTAATGGAAAGATGGCAACCCACAGCTTCAGCTATTCGGAAGCTTTTGACCCTCTCAAACCAAACAGTGCACAAAGGACTGACTGCAATTTTTTTTCAGTACACAAAGAGCAGCAAGAATGTCAAAGATGAAGCACTGGAAGCCAAGAGCACATCTGTTTTCTACGTATAACGTACTGAAACTGCTGACTGAAAAAAAGAAAAACATGTATTTGAAACTTAACATGATTTTTTGTTATTATTTTTGGAAACTAAATATAATTAGTGCTAAATATTTGGTAAAATCTTTTTTCTGTTAAAAATATGTATTTTTTTTATTAAATATATTACATTTTTGGTTTAAAATTAACAAAAGAATCAGTAGCTGTTTAAATCCAAATGGATTGTGAAAACTACAAGCTGGTTGAGTGTGTGTACCTCAACACTGATATCCTGCCCAAGCAAAAAGCTTGATTATGCCAGAATTCATCGTACCAAGGATGTCCAAGTTGGAGCTGTAGCTTGAAGGTGAGTTGATAGAGACAAGGGCCTCCAGAAACCAAATTCAGCCTAATTAAGTGACTTTCTGGTGACTCCTCTATCCTCTATCCCACTGTTTATAGAGGGTAATAAGAGAACTGAACTTAGGAGTTAAGCGTGCCAATGAGATACCCGAAGTCCAGGGTGAAACTGGGCATTACCCCAGCTGTTTCCTGGTGTGCAAGACATGACAATAATGCTTTGCATAACCACAGGAAAAAAAAATACGGTTTGCTCACTACTGGCTTTTATCTGGAGTCAGACGTGATGGTAACAAAGCCACTTGGGATGACAGATTTGAGTTCAGATGATGCTCCACAGGGTTTTATCCCATAACTAACTCCTCCCTGTCCTCCTCTCCAGTTCTCACACACAACGTTTTCCCGTTTTGGTCTGGCACAGTAAGCGCCCAGCTTTAATATGTTAGCAAGTAAACAGATGAAGGGATGTAGAGGACTGGCATTGGCCCTCTACTGCTTTTATACTACTGTGCTGGTAAATACAGGTGCTGGTTGTTCTTTAATTCATAAGCTTGTAGAACTGCTTCAGGTTTTCCACTGTCCATCCATTACATCAGGCTCAAGTAAATAAAACTGTACTTTCAAAAATCTGTGATCAGGAAGCTCATTCAAAAGCTCTCCCCGAAAGCACAATAAAAGCAGTCACCATTTTCCTCTGGAAGCCCACATTCTCCACGAAGCAAAAAAACAGACAACTGGAAACCAAGGAAAAGATTCCCTGATTTTATCTGCAGGATGTATTACGAATCAACACACTGGTAGGTGGTGTGACAATTTTTTTTTAAATGATTAGAAAATTATTTTAAGCAGTGAAATGACAAGAATTTGCCTATCAGTCCATATATAAATATTTTCAGCATACCGAGTCACAAGTAATAGCAGAGGGCCCTACGATGGGGGACTCTAGATGCTCCGGAATAGGCTCCACAGAATATGCAGCTACATTTATGAAACTGTCCGGTCCTTTTATGATCAGTTACGTCTACTCTTAATTCTAGCAAAATCACCCACCGCTGAAACTCCTGAGGCTCCTTCCTTCTTCCTAATTTCACCTGTGGTTTTCAAAACCACTGAATACGCTCCGAACCATGACAACCTTCACCTCCCCAGCAGTGGTGTGAGGGCAGACCTATCTAGCAGAAATAGCAAAGGCAGAAGTGGAGGGGGGAAGGAGACCTTTCTTAAATTAATATTTTGGCTTGCTGCTGTTCTCTAATACTTTTAGGGATGTCTGAGCACAGCCTAAACCCCTCAGATCACCTCCTTTCTCAAAAAATTCAGTGTTGCCCAAATAATCAGGGTTACTTTGAAATATTTCCACTCCTTTCACAGCTCTGCTGCAAGACCCGTCACAGTAAGAAGCATTCAAATAAGTAAAACATGACTTCTCAGCTCTTTAAATTATGTAAAATGCTAACAATATTCTAAATACAGGAAAACTGTTTCTTTAATGCTCCTTTCTAACAGTTCACCACAACTGCATCCATTTCAAAGGCTTCTTCTCCCCACACAGAATTAAATAGCTGCTACAAATGTCCTTTGAACACGAGCTACCATCAGTGGGATAGGAACACAAGCAGCCTGGGGGCTGGTATCAAACAGTCCCCCAAAAGAAAGATTATGAAGCAACCAAGGACATCTAAAGAGAGAAATCTAGGCTGAGAACTATTTGAGGAATTATCTTGAGAGAGATTTCTTCCCAAAAATATATCAGACATGGTTTACACTATAAAGCATCTTCTACCAGCGCGGTGCAGGGCATACGTGTATTCTATGCTAGTGTCAGTGCTGACAGCCAAACCCTGACCTTCTGCAAGTGAAGTAATAGTAATCCGTGGAGTTACGTGAGCCTTTGATTGACACTTCTCCACAGGGACAGCCTGCGTAGGTGTCTGTCACACCAACAGCTCTAATGCCACTGTGACAGTGCCACTGTCCCCACACCACTGGCTCTGCTGGCCAGATTTTCTAGCTCTGCTGCCCAAAGACTGCATGACTATACATTCATAAGCTTTAAGATGTCACCATGTCTTGGAAACGTCCCTTCTTTGCCTAGGTTATCAGTACAAATGGATGCTGCTGCCCTAGATAAGGAAAGGGATCCTGGATTTTTTTCAGCTTGAGGGTAAAAAAAGAATTAAAAACAGGCACAGAAGTCCAGCTGCCAGAAATCAGAGGGAATACAGGTATTCCTTTGGACATGCAAAAAAAGACACAAAATTTAATGGAAGATGCTCTTGATCTCATGGGAAAAGCACAGATCTGAAGCAAGAAGACAAAGGACACAAACAAAAGACAGTGCTGCCACATGAGGGTACTCTGTGGAGTTTAATGCCATCTTGTACAGGGACTCAGTACCATTCCAGGAATGCAGAAGACTTTTTCAATGCCAAGAGGAAGTCTCCCATGGCATAGAAGAGTTCACAGGGAAAGGTAACACCGAAGATGCAGAGCCCACAAGACCCAGGAGCTCCTTCAGACTCAACGAAACCATAGAGAAAGATGGAAAAGGAAATCGGCAATTTACAACACTCTGTACCACAAGCATTAAAAAATAGAAGAAAAAACATCATTCTTTAATGCCTCAGAATTTTGCTCCAATGTCCCATCATAACCCCCAAATACTACTCTCCTCCTGTTAAATGCCAGGGAACAAAGACACTCTATTTCAAGGTGGCCAGGTTGTTTCTGGGGCATGTACGTGCTAAAGGAAGGTACACAGGGTGACAAATTGTTAATCAAGGACAACCTATGAAGAGGAGCATGCCAAAAACATTGTGTCCTCAGCAAATATGATCCTGAAGTCTGGTGTGTGGTCGTATTTGCTGAAGTTTTGTGGTCTTGGTTTTGTGTTTTGTTTTGTTTGTTTGTTTTTTTTTTTAAAAAAAACCAACCAAACAATAAAAGTCAACCAAGAAGTCTGGATTCCCAAAGAAAAGACTTTATCAGAGGCATCTAATGTAGTCAAAAATATAAATGCTCACAAAGGAAGGAAACAAAAATGTGTATGGAACAGTACTGATTCAAGTTAATTTAAGTGTGATGAAAATATCAAAGCATATCTGGAAAGAATTCAGCAATAGGATACTTGGACTATGCCACATTGCAAACAAACTAATAAGGACTCAGCAAAAGTTGTGGTTCTACTGAAAAATACATTTTTTTTTTGTATTCAAGATCAAAAGTTCAAGTACAAAGGAAACTGCTTGCATGCTTCATCTCAGTTCAATAATCACATAGAAATTACTAAGTGTTTTAAGAACAAAACAGCAACAATAGCTCCTCTCTCTATGGACTGAGAATCATTTTAGCTTTTGTATACCGGTGCACATTTATTTAAATTTTCATGAGCTAATGACTGCTTTGTTCTCTCAATTTATTTATTTTTTAAAAGAAAATAAAATTTGTCTTAACATGGGGAAGAAGCAAAGCAAAGGCCTTCCTCTTGTTCAGGTGGCAGTAGAGTAAGTGCTGGCCCAAACTTTTGTGCCATGCAAGGTGCTCATGATCCAGTGAGGAGAGACGTGCCACAGTCAGTGTCTATCTGCTTTTCTTGGTGGATTGCCATTGGGATAGTAATGGCGCTGAATCCTCCTGCTTGGCTTTGCAACTCGTTGTCAGTGGATGATAACTATGATTCCTCTGGATTTTCTGACGCCAAGCTAATTAACATTGTGCAATGCTAGACAGGACAGCAAGCTATATTTCCACTGTCAAACCAGCTCTTGCTGGTCTCGCAGCTGACTGCAGTGTAGGGATAGGAAGAGGTAGATCCACTACTGCAGGAACGATATTCCCCCGTATGAAAGTTCTGCGACAGCCAACAATTCACTTCACTTTCCCAGACCTGCCACTGAATATTTAATGGGCTTACAACTACTACTCCACTGTAAGCAGCTGGCCTGTAAATGCCTGTACCACCTGGTGACTTTCGTTTACTGCCTTCGTCATGCATCCCTCGAGTGACCTCATTTCCAACGTGGCACCCTTGGCTGCTCTGGTCGTTGCTTTGAATGAAGGAATATAAAAGGATTGGCCACACATACTCTAAAACAAAGTATCTCAGATAATTTTTCCAAAATAGAAGCTTCTGTGGAGAAAGTGGTGAAGAGACTGAAAGTCGGTTTGAGCAACAGTGGAGCTAGTGGCTGGATGTTTAAACAAAACACATTAAAGAAAAGATGGAAAAATTAAATTTTAGGGAGTTTGATCCTCATTACCTACCACAGCCTGAGAGCAGCTGTTACAGCACAATGCCGTACGCCTGAAGGCAATATTAGGACAGTAAGGTGTCTGCATACCGCTACAATTAGTTTCTGCCACTGCAAAATGTTGTGAGAAAGGGTTGCCTTGGAAAATGATTAAAATATGAAAGAAAAAAAAATTCAACATCATAACAAAGTTAGAAGTTGTGTACTACTGGAAATTTTACTAGTGCAATATTTTAGTGCACTGATGGTGGCAGTGCTTAGGCTTTGTATCTACACTGGATCAAAAATAAACAATGCAGGCTGTATCTTTTGAAATCCTAGAAGAATAAATGTGAGGTATCTAGTTATTATGTAACATGGTGTGATATATATCCTGAAGTAGCATAAAAAATGCTTATTACAAAATAAAATACTTTTGAAAGGTACATTAGCATGTTTGACTCCTACTGATTTCAAAGTCTATTGACTTATTGACTGTTCAGGAATATGAATTCTGACTCTAATATAGTGTAATTACTAGGGAATACTACGATATATTCTACTGAGGGCACTAAAGATATCACAGTGCCAGTAACGTACAAAGGTAAATCCTAGATTTGCAATGGCAGTTTCCAAACACATTTTTGTAATTGTCACTCAAGAGACCGTGCAACCCGCACATTTAAAGTCATGGAGAAATAATTCCAGATCACAGCTTTTACCCAATTATTTTGTGTACAGGGAACTCACTGGGGTTACAAGATTCCTGTTACAAACACGTACAGAATAAAGAGCACTATATTAAGCCTTAGTACAAATATTTGGCTCATTGCTTCACGGTTCACGGATAGCTTAATGATAGAAAATATGCTGCTTTTGTGTTCCATTAACCTTCTCATTGCCTTGGGCATAAGTCAACTCTACTCTAAAAATGAAGAGATAGACAACTGTGAGGTAAAAAGTGAAATTCAATGATCACTGCAATTTAGTCACATACCCATATTAAATTCAGAACTGGCAAGCAAATGCTGGTTATAGATGCCACTTTACACAAGTATTAGTCAAAATATTTATACCTTGCAGTCACGTGAGCTGGCATGCATAAATCTTGTTGTGAAGAAAAATATGTCAAGAATGTAGTAGGGATTGTAAAATGAAAGTATGGGACGTGTGCTTCTCATCTTTCTGAAGGATGTCTGAATTACCAGCAGTGAAAGGCCTCTAAGCAGGAACCTCAACATTCTTTTGTTTTTAAAAACATCATGACACTGAATGCCTTTAAGGGCTAAAATCAGTTCTGTGATCCAGTGAGAACCTGGAAACCCTCATATCCTAATCCTCGAAAGCAAGTAAGATACAATACTTAGAAGTGATGACATTTTAACACAGAAAAGCTGCTACTGACCCTAAAGTGATTGCTGCTTGCCCTAGGGTGCAGGCAAATCTAAATGCATATTTTGGGATATGAGCAGAAAATGCTTCTCTCACAGAATCAAAAAGCAAAACCAAAATGTGTTTGTTCTGCAGCCTCTCAGGGATTCTGAATAAATCCACTCAGATCATAATGACAGAAAATAAGTAATGTGTATCTCTCTAGTCTGCCACAGTTTCGTTCCAGATGGAGGGAGGGAGGAAAGAGAGGAGGAGACTCTATTAATCATCATTCTCTATATAGCTTTAGTACCTATGCTGGCTTCTCACAGAGCTCATTTCAGAGGGCTTTCATGCCCGAGATCTGTGTATGATAAAAGTTACGTAACAAAAATTCATCAAGACTAAGCAACCACACCCAAATCTGGATATATTGATGTACGCTAAAATAATTCTTCCCCAAATTCCCCAAATTTAACTATTTTTCCAGCCCAAGCTGGCTTCATGAAAGAAGTATTTCTGTACTGCTGGGTTGGAGACAATACATAGCAGAGCCTGACGGCTTAATTACGAAAAGATGGGCACCAGGGAACTGCCGAAGAATCATTTCAATGAAACTCCACAGCTGAGAATTCGGACGTGCGTTTGCAGAGAGCATCGCCGAGCCCGTCTCTGTGTGTGAGCTGCACCAAACAGATGCAGCTCTGCTTAGGGAGAGCAGATCCAGGAGGCAGGGAAAGTCACTGCCTGGCCTTCCGCACCACTGCCAGGCACTGCTGCAATAACGCTGCTGGTGCATGATAGCAGAAAAACACAATGTGCAGGCAGGTTGGGAAATTAAGATAAAAAGCAGAAGGCAGTGTGGAATTTTTCAAGTGATAAATATTTTGAATCACTAACCTTTTTCCTTTTTTTTTTTTTCTCTTCTGTATTGCCAAACATATGAACAGACTTGATTTTGTCCTATATTACATCTATAAAATAGTGGAGAAAACAGTGTGGGATTTGGGGCACAGGATATCTTAAAAGGGGTCTCTGATCCAGACTAGGGTGCCACAGCACATCCTAGGGAATCTCCACCCTCACCCCTGGGATCCTGTCACACAGGCTGTAAGTAGTCAGCTGCGCCGATGATGGTTCAGCAAGAGCTCGCCGGACTTTTCCAGTTTGGTAGAGAGGTTGGTTACTGCAAGTTCCATGGACTTGCTGGGTCTGCTTGACTGCTCGTTGCTTCAGGGCACGTCCTGCTCCTGATAGCGACGCTTACAACTGACTACAGCTAGAAACCAAGCTATTTCTTGCACTTTAACCTTTTCACTCATCATTTTCCCCTCAAGACTTCACTCAGCCCTTTGGCACACCTGCTCCACCTAACTACCTCTGTACAGAACAGCATGTGAAGAGATTTAAATTGTGAATTAATTATGCTGATACGAAGTCACCAGGGAATATGCCAGTGCAGATTGCTCACTGGCCTCATGGGATAATATCTCAAGAAGAAAGTAGCAACAACATGTCAGGCAACCTAATGTTTCCGAAGCTTGACACAACACATTACAGGAATTAAAGATATTAAGCTTTAACACAATCACAGAGCAAAGGCAAAATCACGCTGCTTTAAAGACAGGTTTACGTGAAAACACAGTTACGTTTGTGGATAATGAGCTACTAGTGTAGCTTTGTCTTCTGTACCAATTTCTCCTGCAAATTTAAAAATCTGTAGAGAAGATGGATATGTTTAAACAACTTTAAGACTGTAAACATCACCTGTGCTAGGCAGGAAAAGTGTAGGTTAGTGGTGACAAGCTCAACTTCAGATTGTCTATTTTGGCCTAGATCTCAACAGAAAAAAATCTATTTGAAGCTTCTTCAGTATGCAGGGAATAGCTGAAATAAGGACCATTTTTAACTTCTGTTTTAATTTTGCTCACTTGCCTACTTTGCCTCAGATTTTTGCCTCTAGTCTTCATTGCTGGGTTTTGATAACAGCCCACCACTTCCCAAACCTATAACAAGAGCAGTACTTGAAAGTATTACAAATGTAAAAGAACTTTTAAACTGCCATTTAAGCAAACAGATGTGTAACCAGTTTTCCTTTACGATACATGTTGTTAGGACAAAACCTCTGTTGGACTCCCCCAGGCTCAGGGACTAAAGAACAAGAAAACAACAAAATTATCCCCCTTTTTGCCAGCATGAATAAAATGTTATCTCCTTCACATTCACATCGTTTGCATGAATTGCTAAGTGACTGCTATTTTAAAGTAAGAAATTGTCAGGTTTCATTATTCATAAAATATCCAAATATCATTTCTTTAATCCACACCACTGACCAATGGTCTGTAAAACTGGAGGTTTTTTTTTTAAAAAAAAAAACAAGCTAGAAACCTTAGGGAAGTATTAAAAAAAAAGAAAGAAAAACATATGAGAAAAGCACTTTATGTTTTCGTATCTCAGAATCTCTTATGGTGATGTTTTCCATTAACTTGTCTGGTGATGTGAAAACAATATAATCACAGAATCACAGATTGGTAGGGGTTGGAAGGGAGTTCTAGAGATCATCGAGTTCAACCCCCCTGCCAAAGCAGGTGCCCTACACTAGGCTGCACAGGTAGGCATCCAGATGGGTCTTGAATATCTCCAAAGAAGGAAACTCCACAACGTCTCTGGGCAGCCTGTGCCAGTGCTTCATCACCCTATGATCAGATATGAGCTTGAACTGTGTGCATTTGATCACCAGATCTGGATATAGGGGGGAAGTACCTCAGTAAGGAAGAACAACAGAAAAATTCCAAGATGAAAACAGGTCTGGGGGTTCCTCACAATCCCAACCACAAGGGAGAAGAGGAGGAATGCAGCAAACCCTTGCAATCACGTGCAGTAAATGCGCTTGCTGATACCCCCCAAGCCCTAAATGCCAGCATGCCTAATCTTCTGCAAGAAGCAGCAGCAGCTGGTTTTATATCAAATCACTGAGGGTCCAGCTGAGGAAGCATGAAAATCGAAAAAAGGGCTTTGTGAAAAGAGGTTTAGCCTACTGCAGCCGCCTCACCACCATGGCTAGGTTGCTGCTGCTGACGCTAGCCGTGCTGACACTTCACAGCAGCGTAGCACAGCCAGCCAGCAGAGAAATAGTCCGATATTCAATAGATCTGTTATTTCTTACAGGTAGGTAAAGGGTAAAACTGCCAACTAATAAACACAGCATAACGTTCCCTAGTGGCAGACTGTAAAAAGATTTATTGATTTTTAGCAGTTGACTACATCTAGCGAAGCAAGTTGTGTTTTGACACACACAATACTGTACGGCACGGGAGTTTTTAAACTAAACACACATCAAAAACACATGGCAAAAATATACAATTGCATCACATTCTTGACAGAAAATGATTTGGACTCTCCTCATTTCCATTGTTTGAAATTGTTATAGTCCATAACTTTTTGGTTTACAGGAAAGTCGTAAGACTTAGGCCAAGACTGGCTTAAGGGCCACGTTTGAACACATCTGAAGAGAATACAGAAAATGTAAGGAGACCTGAACACGAAACATGAGCAAAGGGTACCGTGAGGGAATGATAAGTGTGACCTGGGGAAGGATGTTTCCCAGTCAGGCATGGCCCTGCTGTAAGTTGATGCTTGGTACCATTTGCTCTGACTGAGCAATGACTACGAGATGTAAACTGGCTTTAGAAGTTAAATCTGCTCATTGTAGCTGCAACACGGTAAAGTGCATATCACTATAAACAAATTCAAGTCACAAAATCATCATTTTGATCACTGGGAAAACGTCTTTTTTCTATTCACATTTCTCTATCCACACCCAATCCTTTCACAAACTATGCGATGGGCTTAATTCCATGAGCAAGGAGATAAACTCAGGCTTATCCATATCCAGGTTTAGGTAAAGCCTTGAACACTTGGCTCAGCTGAAGTCCTACAGATGACCACCAGAATAAGATTTGGTGACTAAAAATATCGTGGTGCTGAATCCAGCTACCTGAGGCGGCATATCTCCCTAGGAGCTACAAAGAAGAATGTTTACATTAGATTTGAAATACTTACCATGCACAAAAGAGTGATTGTGAAATTCAGTGTATGCCTCTACATAGGTCTCCGGAATACAACCGTGCTATGAAGTCGCAGCATATCAGATCCCCTACCAAACACAGGAGTGATCTGTAATGCTTTTCTAGATAAAAAACTTAACGGATGTTTAAGACGACCTTTTTACAATATGTTTATAAACTAGAATGTGAAATTTTACATGAAAGATCCCAAATGTGACTATTTTTTTAGTTAATTTCAACATTTGTGCACTGAATTCCTAAAAATTGCTTCTAAATTAAGTACAGTACAGAGATTTGCACACCATTAAGTCAATAAAGTTCTGCCTTGTTTACTCATTGAAGATGCTGTACCCATTACAAAACCATGGTACAGACCATTACAAACATATTACTCTTCTTAGTGTATTAAAGAACCCTACACAGGAGGATACATGGGAAACTTCACAGTAGTTATGAACTACATGAACTATTAAGAAACATACTAGTGCAACCATTCTTTGTTTCATCTATTTCTAATTCTTTATTTAAAAATTCAACCATTTTTAGTGGTATATTAAACCTGGGAAGTAATGCTGATCTAGAATTATATTTTAAATGGAACACAGGACTAAAAACCATAAAAAGGAACTGTATCTGTTCTAGTCTGCCACGGAGTGGATTAAGATCAAATAGGAAGTCAGAGGTAAAAACTAAAACCACACAGGCTGAGTCATGTGTGGGTCAAATGCCATGATGTCAGCAGGATGACAAATGACTTACATTTGGATCAGCTTTGACCACATGAATGACAACCAACGTCCTTTCTCCTCAGCTTAAAACCATCTCCCAGATTAATTTCTTCTGCAGTTTGTTCACAGGGTGGCATGCAATATCTTGGCCAAACAATTTTTGGAAGAAGCTTGTACAGCTGTGCAAAACAGAAGAGCAGAATGCATCCTACAGAACAGCACCGGAGCTGCAGGGAGACCTCCCCTTCTCCAGTGTGACAGCTCTGTAATTTGGGGTCTCATCAGATCTGGAGTCTCAAACTGCAAGGATAATATTTACAGTACTTGCTAAATGATGAAGGTGCTAGAACTGCTAGAACCGACCAGTTCCTGTTTGCAAAGCACAATGGAGAAGGAAAGTATTAGTTTAGTTTTGAATTCCAAAGGATATCCAGTTCACTAAAAGCCATAGTTGATGACAAAAAAAAAACAAAAAAACCCACAACTCTTTGAAAACCCACAAATCTGTAGATTTATAGAGGTCTGAATAACAAGCCAAATGGAAAGAAAAGAACTGCTTTGAACAGGGTTTTTTTAATTTTAAAAGAAATGTTTCTTCTCACTTCTTCAAATGTTCAAATCCAGTAGTTCGTAAAATAAATAAACAAATGATTACAAATGGAATTTGATTTAAATGTCAGTCACGAGACAGACAGATGCTTTTCAAGAACAAAAACAAACACAGAAACTTTCTCCTGTATAGACAGAAGTGAAAAAGATCTTATCTGGCAGCTTACTAAAGCCAAATCTGAACCATCACAGAGTCTGAAAAATCAAAAGCTAAAATTTTATCAAAATAGCTGTCTTCCTTCTGAAAAGACCATTGGTTATTCATTGCAGTGAAAACTCAAGAGAAAAAAGGAAAAGGGTACCTAACCTTACAGTATTTGAAAACAGGAGATTTAAATCAAAAGCCAAGGCAAGGTATGAACATATTGCAAAGCAATTGAGTTCAGTGTCCTCAAATACACAAAATAATTCAGGGCATCAATTTTACACTTACATTCACTTCTTAAACATGTAAAATTAGTTATGTCACTACTGTCTAATAGTAACTGTTATTGAAATGTCATGCTAATCTCTTGCTTTAGGTTGAGCTAAATCTGTTCTGTCTGAAATACTAAATCATTAACAAAAGCATACCCTTGAAAGCACTGCCTTTATTACATAAAACACAGATGCATCCTTGATAGGTGCTGAAAAAAAATACAGGCAAGAGTAATAACAACTATCTGTACTTACTATATATCCGCTTACACATCATTGCACTATGTGCTATATCGCAGTTTTATAGGCAACAGACACATCAGCTGTTCAATCCAAGCACAACAAATCATTTTTATAGCGTTGATTTGCAAATTTTGCTCACTGAATTGCATTGCTTTGGCCATTTGAAATGAATGTGATCACTACCAGTAATAATGGTTTCCTTCACCAACTGCACCCTCATTAAACCACAAGCAAATCAGAAAACCGTTCCAGATTCTATAAAATAAATCTGTCCTTTTATCAGAAATAAAAGTATTCCTGAGTCTCACCAAAGTTAACTGCATCTGAAAATCCCAAACTGAGAGCCAGAAGGACTTTTCCTTATCCACAGGACTCACTGTAGTACATTGATTTCTGTATGTACAAAAAGCAAAAATTGATTTTTCACATGTACAAAAGGCAAACATTGATTTTTATTAGTTCCAAAATGGTAACTGTGCTGTTGCTTTTTCTGTGAGCTAATGACTTCCTTTTTTTTAATTGCTTAAATCATGTCCTCACATACTGCTATGTGTTACATACACCTACTGCTTTTCTAATTCTATTTGCCAGTTTAAGAGCCTATTTCATACTAATGAAAGAGAATATATTTTAGTATTATATATTTTACTGCAGAGCATTTGTTTCTATTTCTGTATGGGGGGGGGAAAAAAGGAATGTTAACTAAGGTTCCACCTCAGTTCTTTTAGCCCTGTTTTACTTTTTTAGCCAAAGATCTGTGTCAGAAAGTACTATGTGAGTCACTGATTAAGAACTAAACAAAGCTAAGTACATATGAAATATGTATTGTTAAGTCTCCTTTATGGTCTGAGTTTTAACAAGTAGCTCTAGTTAAAAAGAAATTAAAATAAAATCACAGCCACTGTCAGTGCTGCATCAGTTGCACCCTTCACTCACGTTTTGAGCTAAACTCACACCACTCTCAGAACTACACGACTGTGTTTCCGTTGCAGGACCACACATACAAAACCAGGCACATCACTCTTAAAATCGCGCTAACTAAAACATACACAAAAATTTGATAATACTCATAGAATTTCCTAGAGCTAGTGCAAATAACTATAACTATCCAACATGCTTCACCTTTCTAAACGGAGCACCGTCAAGCCTGGCAGTGGTACAATGGCTCCTCCAAAGGAGGAGTAAAAAGCAAAATGAGCTGTTTGCAGCCGCCTGTTGCTGGTTATAGACCGCAGCGAGTTGCATACCTGCCCTCTCAGAAACAGGGTTTGCAACAGAGACCCGCACACCCGTGACCTCAAGGTCCAACTTTGCAATCCCTGCCTGGGAACGCACACCGTACCTCACAGGCACCCCACAGGTAGCCCCCAGGATAGTGTAGAGGCCGCAGTAACCTGTCCGCACATCACCCTGCATCTCCTTTCTTGCATCACCTTCCTGGATCACAGTCTCAGCAAAACAAATGCTCTGCAGAAGTGAGCAGAGCTTCTTTGCAGGCTGATTGCATTACCCCCTGTGCCCACAGCTATGCCCCCACACACCGACTCCGTTTCGCAAGAGTAATGAGTATTGGCAGATCCTAATAAGAGGCAGAAATCTCCCAGGCATCCAGACCTGTCTCCTGGGACTGCTCCGACCAGGAACGATGCCAGGTTCAGAAAGCTCAGGAAACAGCCGAGACGGCATCACCTTGACACAGGCGCTCTTAAATTATACACCAGTACAGCTCTCGGCTAATTACTGTAAAATAAATAAATAACAGCAGTGATATTTCCTTCTGAGAGCAAAAAGCACAGGCGGCTGCTACTCAGTTGCGAAATTGAATTTTTAAAAACCCACCTCTTGAAGCCACAATTTAAGTCTTCACATTGAATTCTGTACCTATAAAATATGATAAATATGCTTGCACCATCAAGGAGTAATATGTAGTATGATGACAGCTACTGGCTGTTACCAAAGATTTATCACCATGAATCTGGTGGAACACTGCTATTGCTGAGAATAACGAGTATACAATTTGGGGGAACATAAAAATAGGGAAAAATATGCTCTTTGACACATGTTAAAGGGAATGCAGAGAGGTAAGAGGTACAGCAGATTTAGATGTAGCCTCTAAAAATCTTTAAACACTGCCCTTACTCTACCTGCTTCACGCTATGTAGTTAGTAGCAGAATTGCAGCACTATAAACCTGACTGCAATCCCATTGAATATAAGGCTCCACAGAGAAGAGCCACCTCAGAACAAAGTCCACCTAGCCCTGTAACACAGGGCAGTGGCCAAAGATAGATTCATCTAGAAAGAGGAAAAAAAACCCCAACAACAACATAGAAAGCATATGGTACATGGAGAATCAGAATGAATACTTTCTTTAAAAAAGGCAAAAAAACCCTCAAACCAGACCAAACCTGTAAGTTAAATGCAGGTATGTTCCTAGTATGCTGGTGGTCTGTATAAAACAAAAGCTGCTTCCGCACACCGCATCCTTTCTTACCTTACCAGAGACACAGCAACACCACCTGCATGTAGTACAAGGGAGACAGGGCAGGATGGAGGCAGGGCTCTTTTAGTGAAGGTGAGTAATGTTTAAATACCAACATGCTTCTTCACAGATGTCTCAGAAGATACTGGGCACCGTGTTTATTTGTGACTTGCATAAACTAGAAGATTAGTTCTGGATAAAGGATACAGTGCTATGATAATTTGTGTTTGGACTTTCAATTGTGGAATTTTCACGTTTTCAATTAAACATTTAAATCAATTTGCTATACACCAATGGAGAAGGAGATTTGGGAATTTAGCATGCTGAACTACACACAGACAGCTACAATCTCCATATAATTTGTTTCTTTCATGATGACTCCAATTACAATACAGTGTTCTGCCGAGAAAAAAAAATCTTCAAAACATTTAGCTATTGCTGCTCTATATGGCTTAATTAAAACCTTATGTTTATCACTTAATACACTGAACATGCACTTCTCATGAATTGACTTTAGAAGCCAATCAAGAAGGCAACACTGCCATGACACTGAGTAATTTTGTATGTCAAGAAACAAACTCATCATATAAGGACAATTTGTATTCTAAATAAAAACAAAAATGACACCAGGTGCAACTCCTGATGAAAGACTCAATTATAGTGTAGTGAGAGCTACCCACCCTAGGAGACTTCATTCAGATTTAGCATATTTCAAAGAGAGTTTGATTATCTGGATGATAGCCTCTGACTAATTCAGCACTAATTCAGTTTATTTATTTTCAATGACATATCTCCTAGTCTGTGTCTGTATCAGACAACAATCAGGTCAGTAGTCATTTTGCACCCCAAAAATGTAGAGGTTTAGAACTTTTCCATAGGTAAACCAAATCAAGGTAACCTTGTGCTCTACAATTAAGTTGTGGAGAAGCCACCACCCTCATTTACATACTGTTTCAGTCATAACTGAACAATATTCTTGTATTTTGAAGGAAGTAAGGTTAGATGGGTGTCTTCATCACCAGTCTCTATTAGCTTATTGACCCCAAGGAGGCTGCAGACTCCTCTTTGAGACGGTAGCAGTTATATTCCATGCCAATGCCTACGTGATTTTACTTCTTGAATCTTTCATGTACTTCTAAAGCAATATAAAAAAATTGAGAGAAAACACATCAGTATAATGGATTACCTCAAATATTTCCTGGTCCTCTTGTGGTAACTGAAGAAAATTAACAGACTGGTGCAGTAGGTTAGTGTGGCTCCAAAACTTTTGACTGAAAATTAACTTCTGGTATTTCTCTTACTGTGTACATCCAAAATTCAAGTAGCTCCTTGACACAATACTACTTTGTTCTGAAATGTTTCGGCCATCTTAAAAAAAAGGTTGAACACTCAAGTTTTTATTTTTAGTGTTGTGGAGGCTTTTAAAGTCTTGAAGTCATAATCATGTGTCAGATTGCTTCCTAATCTCTGTATTATTTCTAAACTACCCTTTACCATCACAGCAAACTTAAAGGTTATGCCCAACCGTACATCCACATCATATTAAACTGCCTTCAAGAAGAATTTACAGGCATTTCTAGTTTTTGCTGGGAAGTAGTAAGAAGGGAATGAAGAAGTGGTGAACACTGCAAGCTTAAGCTGAAGCTTCTTACAAAGGTACATTTTAGAATGTAATAAAAAGTCACACTAATGTTGGCAGAAAAAGTTCCTCAAATAATATAAACTTCAGCTAGCACTGTTACATAGTATGTTAATAGAACCTCCTGGAACTTAGCTTACTTCTTACTTGTGATAAAGTTTCATTTATCAACAATTAATGGTTACTTTTCTTTTTTGAGTAAGTGGACAAATGAAAGAGTGTGCAGCACTTCAATTTGATCCATGACTTAAGTGAAATATTTCTCTACTCTTAACACAGCTTATCAAAACTGTTTTCCTGTGGTTTCCAAACTTTTCTCCCCTCTCAATAGCATGAAATATTGTATTAGTAATAGGACTACTATGCCATTTCTGAATTTTCATCTGGTGGTCATGCCATTCACTTCCAGAACATTATTTGCTCCTTACAGTGAAAAGTAGCTCACACTAAAATGCACACAGCACAATACTGAGCAAAGCTACTGAAAACCTTGAAGAAAATATGAACTATTCCTAAACATGAAGGGTAAATTAAAATATACATTTATTCTTAACTTGCCTAACTAATTAAGAGTTGTAAGATGTTAAGATGTAAACTACAGTAATAAATGTCTTTTTTTCAAAGTGTTCACTGCCAGTTCAAGTACTTGTGAGTCCTTCTACACGGTATCTCATTTTCTATGATAACATCATTACACCAGAAAACTGGCAATTGTTTCAATATTCTGTTTAATGAAAAAGGGAGTGGAGTTTTCAGAAGCATTCACTCTTATCTGAGTTTTGCTCCAGCTGAATTTAGTGCAAGTTTCATGCTAAAATAAACATTTTTATGCTTGTGCTATTGGAGCTGCTGAAAGGGGTTCGGTGCTACCTACACTATAGCTACAAAACTGTGCTGCTGTTCCATAAGATGTCAGGTAGGGACAGAGGCTACACATTACTTCTTCTCTGAGGTCTGCTGGAGATCAAGCAGAGACCACTGTATGCATTTTTCTCTGACAAATAATTTAGACTAGATCTTCTTGCTTCATTTTGTTCCCTCAAAGATAAAAATGAAGGTATAGACTTCAACGTTAAAAAAGGTCAGTACTGAAGACCAGTGCGTTCAATCTCAAACATTTGAGAGTGAAGATTTTTCTGTGTTCATTTTTAGCTTTGAACACTCAAATAAAAATAAACCTCTACTACAGCACTATCATTGGGCAAGAAACTAGTAAACAACCAGTAGGAATCACTGAGAAAAAGCAAATCAGAAAAAGAAAGTAAGTGGACAAAATTTAATGGAAGTATTTTCTATGCTCTGCGCTGCTAACTGGATTTAATTTCTATTTTGAATCATTCCTAGTTCCCTTCCCATATTCTTCTTTTTCTGTGTTACCATTCAAAATAAAGCTCTGCATTTTCTAAGGGAAGATCAGGATAAGAAATCTGGGGATTGATATTAGTGCTGCAACTATCTCAGTGCAGATCTCCAGAGAACTAGGTTTTGTTTATTGACTGTCACTGAATTCAACAGCTTCTCTGTCATGTAACAGACAACTCCTTTTTAAAAGGAGTGTATAAATATTGCCTTTGAATTCTATGCGTTAAATCCATATTGTATGATATAATGACATTTGCCAATTACAGTGATTGATACTTTTTTTCCTGAAATAATATCACACAAATCAAGCAACTTCACCTTACTATCTTAGAGAAAATTTAGCCTCCTATATATTCATATATGCACAGTGTTCCTTAAAGTTGGTCTAAAACCCAAAAGAAGTAGAGCAAATTTTAATTCACAGCTTTAAGAATTCAGGAAAAAAAGTTACTTCTCATATTCCACTGATTAATATAAAACTTTGTGACATGCTAAACATGAGAAACACATGCAGAAGAGGGTATATCCGATGACTTACAGGAAGACAGCCTTACCTCCACAATAAACAATAACAACATTGCCATGTACCTTCTTTTTTTTTTCTAATTGCTGTGAGGACATTACCAATATCCTCTCAAGGGAGACGAGATGCAGTGCAGGCCTTGCTCTAACAATTAGCTGTGATTCCCTCAGTACAGAATAGAAACTTCCAAACAGAATAAAGCAATTTGCTTGTATGTAGGGCATTATTATCAAAAATTAGGGACACAAGGTGAAATAAAAACAGAACGATATCTTGGATTGTGATCACAGCTGGGGGGGAGAGAGAGAGAGGGAGGGAGGGATGGAAGGAGGGAGGAAGATGAGCCTTGCAGATCAGGAGGCCAAAAGGAGTACATCAGGGGGTTGTGCTACTTTTTGGAGCTTGAGTTAACTTTTTTTTCCAATAGATCAGTCCACGACTAGCCCACATGTAAAAGTAAGAAAGGAAATTGTATTATTCACAAAATTGACATCAATCTACTATTACCCTGTACAAGAAAGTGCTATGTAATTACAGCGTTACTTCTTTACAGCCAGCCAAAATTTTTCTCGGAAAACTCTGTCTAGTAAGTCACACACATGGAACTGAGAGGCCTCAGAAACCATCTCAGCTTCTGAAGCATCCTCACTTGCTAAGTTCACTGGTACCCTTTAAGCCTCCGAGAACAAATGTGACATCTGTGGGAAATCCTCAAACAAAATCAAATTCCCATGGAACTGCAATACATTACTGACCCTGGAAAAGTACTCCTCACTAAAAAAAGACCATGCAATTTTAAATTTCAGTCTTTTCAGTCTGAATTCCATGGGCTTTCACAGTGTTCACTTAATTGAGCTGAATTTACTGTAAAGTAAGCAATCAAAGCATACTTCTAGATTGCTATTTCTTTACATTTCTAAGTGGGAATGTCCAAGGGACTCCAAAACAATGATTCGCAACTTATATCAACCGTTTTGAACTAGTCTGAGCATGCACACCAGCTGAAGAAACCCTCTCTGGAAAATACACCAAATACTGAAATTCATCTAGCTTGTGAAATTAGACCTAACATTCAGAACTGTACAGCTCTTAGTAGAAAAAAGGCAGAGACTTACCACTTTTACAAATTCAGGCTGCTACCTTTCCTAAATGGCAATACATTTCTTACATTTAGAATTAACTAAGTTTACTAGAAGGAAAAACTCAACTTCATATCTTTTAATTATTACCAGACATACTGAAATGGGCAGTCTCTAAACTATTTCTTTTTCAATTGACAGCTTGATTAAGTGTTGCATGGATGACAATACAGCGAAGGTGAAGAAGATTGCAGTTAGCAATTATTTGATTGCATTATCTTTCAATGGCCAAGAGTCATAAACTAC
Organism: Psophia crepitans; assembly: GCA_013399095.1. NCBI lineage: Eukaryota > Metazoa > Chordata > Aves > Gruiformes > Psophiidae > Psophia > Psophia crepitans. The sequence goes on from VWZZ01003501.1 coordinate 123,669, forward strand.
GTAAATCAGAGTAATCACACAAGCCTTGGACTAGAAAAGAGTTTTTTGTTAGAGAGGTTATAGACCCTGTTGAAGTCACCTGCTCTGAATCAGAGGCAAGTCTGTCTAGACCATGCTGAGAAGAGTTAGACTGTCTAAGTCATAGTTAGAAACCTCTAGTGAGATGATTCATAGGTTTTTAGCTTTTCTCAGTACGTCCTGTATCTAAAGTTTTTTTCTGGACATTGTCTTCACTGACAATTAAATTATCTCTCGTCCTTTCCTAGATTAATATAAAAATAATTGATAGCTTTCTTTGCAGTTCTACAGCACAGATTTATGTAATCGAGTTCCCTCAACATCAAAATGCTACTAAATTCAAAATGCAGTATATGCAAAGCTTTCTTCTTAACCACTAAATGAGCTACGCTGTCACAGAGAGCAATGAGACTGATTTCACACAATAACTTCCTGATAAATTATGGGCTGATTCTTACTATATTATTTGTACATTTAGAGAAGGCATATTTTTAAAAAGAATTTATCTATGATATCTAGAAAGATACTGTTTGTTCGATTCTACCTCCTCCTCCCACTCCATCCCATCCCTCAAAGACACATACAATGCTTGCCTTGCTTTGGGTTTTTGGGTCCTACTTTATCCTGTTCCTCATAGCTTGGAGTTCCTTTGGCACATTAGAGACCAGTCATAGCAGGCACTTCTGATCAAATACATCTAACTAGTCTAAAAGTCCTCTCGCTCCAGGTGAGTCTTGTTTTGACTCACTCTCCAGTGCATCCAATTAGGTTCAAATTAGTTCTGGATCACTTTGGCTTTCTCAGTGCCATACACTGCTCCTCATCCTGTTAAACATGGACCTATAGGTTCATTTTTCTTTCTCTTAGTTTTGCTGTGTTTATTCAAGCTCTTCTTGCCACCTTTTATGTTTCTCACTCTAATGCTTAGAGCTTTATCTTTTCTAAATTATGTGCTTCAGATATTCCTCTGTACCCATTCTTAGCCTTGTATCCTTGCTCTACAGAGGAGATTGTTCTACAATTTGTCAAAGCAGTTTCTTACTTTCTTTAGTTTTATGATTACTTGGCTGTTTTTTCCTTAATCTTGTCTCTTTTAATCCTGTCACCTCTTCTGAATGCAACATCCTATTTGTTTACACTCCATCTTTTGTGACCACCTTTCCCTGAAGGCAGCCTCCAAACTCAGGTTTTCCCTAACTCCGCCAACCCACAATTCCAATTTATGCACCGAAAGAATAGGCCTGAAAGATTTTCGGGGATCTATCTGGGATATTGAATTGTTTGTGCACATTTTTACCCCTTTGCAGATTTGCGTTGACTCCTAGTTCCAGACAGAGCTCCACGGAAATTAACGGGGCTCTGCTTGAGGTGCAGTGGGAAATCTATATAGATCCATTTACAGGTCTGTCTATAAAAATTGACAAAAGACAATTAGTTTGGACAAAGCAGGGGAGGAAGAAGGAGGGAAAGCAGAAGGACTACAGTACCAATGACAGGCACACGGTATTACTATCAGCACTTGCAGCTTTCACTCCAGGGGAGGATAAGATGCTCTACGAAGTGTAGCATATGATCAATGAACAGTCACTGAATTACCAAAACATGTGGAAGATGAACTTGTATTGTAAATATTACTCACTTCCAAAAAAAATCTTCTATATTGTTTGAAAACACTTGTTCCTTTTATTTGACATGCTCTTTCCATCTTGTAAACAACCACACTTTTAAATGATAATCATATAAAGTAGCTAATACTTACATCTTTGTTAAGAAGTGTTTGTGATGAAAAAACCTTAAAGAACAAATCCTGTTCTTTGGAATTTTCCTCTCTCACCCTGTGCCATAATTAAAAAATATTAAAGTTCCTTACTTACCTTATTAGCATGTGTCATGTTGAAATAGAAGTACTAAAAGAAATTCACCCAAACTTTTTGCTACCAGAAATTCTTAAAATATTCTACTAAGTAATTTTAATGCTCTGAAGCAGACCTTCAAACACCGTGAATATACGAGGAAACTTTTTTCCCAAGTATTTACCTTAAGAAAATAACTTTACTTGACTAGTTTCATTTCTACATAAAAGAAGGTTAAACTGGAAGCACACCTAAGAAAGAAATGCAATGGAAAAGAGGCTTCAAGTCTTCACATTTAATGTACTTATATTGATCTTTAAGATTACTTATTGTCTAGTTAATAACTTTTTAATTAATGCAAGAGAACTATTACTGAAGGATATAAGGTAAATTATACATATGTTTTCAAGATAAAAAGCATTCTAACCAAAACAGAAGAATCAACAGGAGACAGGAAACAAATGTGAATGAGGTAAATTATTAATATCGTGGCAATGTATCACTTAATTCTTAGCTAAGGACGAATGGGGAGACCAACTACTACATGTAAAACAAAGAAACTCCAAACAGTAGAACAAGATCAGAAAAGCATAAATTTAAAAACCTCCCATCAACAAAGGATGCTCCAAAAATCTTCTCTCATTTTGCTAATGGAGAAGTAACACAGCCTCCTGAATGTAGTAAGTCATAGTAACAGTATGTAAAGAGGAAGGCAGAAACAAAGGAAAAGCTTCATTACATTCCAGTAAGGCTTCTCTTTATGCTATAGATGGCATTCAAGTGTCCACAATAAACCTCTACTCTTTAGTTTAAAGATAACAAAATACCTTTTAGATCTCAGCTGTAGAGAATATGAGATATATTTATTCACAGTTTTTCACATCATTTACCTCCAGTAACAGATTTGATTCAGTATCCTTTTACTCCTGTGAGTCTTTCTCATTTCAAAATAATCTCTGCAGCAATTTCTATTTCATACATATGGGGTTTCAGGAGCACTTGTCTGCTTCCCACCTCCTCCTCGTAATTGTCCTGTTGAGCCACTCAGAGATGGGCATTAGAAAACTGCATTCACATCTTACCATCTTACATTTCCAAGTTAACTGGAGATTTTTATTATAGCGATATTTTTTTTGTTAAGGTAGCCAGCATCATGCTATGCACTACTGGCTAGGTGGTACTGTATATCCTGATGCATTCCTCTTGAAAAGTCTTTTTCTTTTCCCTGAAAACTGGCACAAAATTCTTCCTTTGAACAGCAATGCAAATGATTACACATAATGGAAAAGGGGAAAAACGTATCAAAATACCTTTGCTTAAGAGTTTGTTAAATGCATATACACTTAGCTAATTCTATTACACAAGGATGCGTTTATCTTTGACTCTGCTATTCTTAGAGCTACACGGAGTGAAAAGTATAGCCACCCTTCATGTACCCTCCATACCCTTCAGGAAAGGAAGTAGTCTTAATGAACAAAAATGGAAAATTGGATGCTAGAATCTGTTCCACATGCACTTTTCTTGGAAAACCATTTGTAGTTGGGTTTTGCATCAGGTACTTGCATAAAACTGGTTTTGACCCCCTCAGGCACGCTGTTTGCAGCCTAACACTCCATTGCAATAAACACCTGTAATTTTAACTGCAGTAATACTCCAGAATGGATTTATCGCCATGTTTTCTTCACAATAAAGGGTTGTTAATTAGGCTTCAATGTTGACATTTTTTTCTGACAAACGTAAGTGATGTTTCTGTTTTCCTCACCTTTTGAGCAATTTGTTAAGCAGGGTAGGAACAAAAAAAGAAAACACACATATGTCAGGTCCTATACTCCTCTTCGCTCCTCTATACTCTGGTTTTTTTGCAAAAGTCATAAATTGGCTTTGAATTTCTTAATACTACCATGACTGGCAGGCCATTTTTAGGACAAATGTTTGTCCTGCCTTCTAGACCACTAATTTTTGAACATACAATCCACAAAACATCTAAACCTGGTCTCTGAAGTGAAAGGGGTGACAGATGCAAAATATATTTTCATGTATTGCGTTCCCTGTCACACAGTATTTGAAAATATAGAAAGCAGGAAAAATGACCCAGACAGTTTATATGGAGATTCAAGTAAATAATGTTAAGACACATTCTTGAAGCCCAAAATAAATGCAATCATATAATACACTCTCTACATGGTGAGTTGCACTTAGGAAAAGCATTCAAGAATCTGTATTAAGCTCCCCAGGGCCAGAAGTGAGAAGACAGGTCTCTTGAGATGTCACGCTAACAACTAGCTTTGGGTGCTACTTAATTTTATTTGTCAGCATCTTAAAAAAAAAAAGTAATTTAATGCAAAGGTAATGTTTTGGTGCTATATTAGCTATAGTAAAAAAAAAATTGTATACAGCCATTTTAATATAATGAAATGGAAACAAAAGAGTCCCTTCAGTTTCAATCTAAGAGCTTTCATTATTGTGGTACTTTTAAAACAAAAGAGAAACTACTCATCAAAAAGAAAGAACCTTGTCCAATTCTGTTGACATAACACCCTTCAAGCATAAAAACTTCACAACTGATGTCACTTATTTGAGCAGAGAGGGCTGTATAAAAGTGTAGCTATTTTTCTAAGTGATATTTACATTTCAAATCACCTTTGATGCTATTGAAAAGTAGGGGCCCAATCTAATAGCAGCATTAACACCATTGTGGCCTGGGGTGCTTATCATTTCACTGCATTTCACTTAACTGTTACCCATAAAACATGGCTTTTATATTTTTAAAGAATGAGATTTTGAAACAATTACACATTGTTTAATTAATATGCTTAATCTGACATCTGAAATGACTACTTATGTTTGATCTCTTCAATATTACTTTTCTTTTACTATTCTCCACTGCACAAGTTAAACCTAAAAGACAATAGAGTCATATTTAGCAAAACTTTTCCAAGAAGCAGTAAAACATACTAAAAGCTGTAGCTTGGTTCCTGGTACTGCTGCTTTGTCTTACTCCATAGCACAGCTAGGAGATTTCCACAGTCAGGACCGAATAAGCCAGATCAGGTTGCGACAACAGAGTATTATCTGTGTAGTGACAAGGTGGCTCTATATAAAATTCCCCTGGGAGAAATTATACCTCAGCATTCAGGTAATCCAGTTAGCTAACAAAATAACAAAACAGGCCTGAGGTAAGAAACAGTCACCAGAAACATGAGAAGAAAAAAAAAAAAGGGAGTGAGAGAGAAGCTCATTTCAGATAGCTACTTTGACCACGAAGTTTTAGCCCATGGCAAACAAGCTGCATGAAAAAGCCATACGTGTTTTCTCACTGTTCTACCACTGTGTTCATCATTTTGTTAAAAAGATAAAAAGGTGGGACTTTTACAGAATCTGCTTATGAGACATTTCTGAAGACAGCTTGTGGATGAACAATGCAATTTTGCCATGCTTTAGTGGCAGAAATTAGGATATTGCACACTGCAATTTACACATAGGCTTGCTGCAAAAAGAATTTTAGTTTTCTAAATTCATTCTACCATAAAGTTATGTCAAATCATTTGAATCAGTCAATCATTTTAGTAGAGGTTATCCAGGTGACAGAAGGGTTTGTGCAAAGCAGATACTATGGTGCTGTGATGAATTTATTATGACTTCTAAATTCAAGAAAACAATGAGAAACTCCTGCTTTATAACCCTGTCAGAGCCCGGCTTAAAAAAGAGAAAATACTAGAGGCTCTGTGCAGACCAGTTTCTACTGTTACATGTTCACATAGCTCAAATCTTTGCTATATGCCTAGTACTCGGCATATAGTTCTGTTACCACGGTCAATTAAATTCTTCTCAATCCAACAGCTTCCTAAAGTTTAATTTATTTTTTTTTTTATTAAAGACAAGAAAGCTTACTGGCATTCTTGCACAGCACACATGGGAGTTAGAAAGCTACATTAATGATTCTATTCTATTCTATTCTATTCTATTCTATTCTATTCTATTCTATTCTATGCTATGCTATGCTATGCTATGCTATGCTATGCTATGCTATGCTATGCTATTCTATTCTATTCACTCCTGCACGTCAAGTTCTTTGGGGTCCCTAGGTGAAAGCTGTTAAGAAAATACAAAGTTTCTGTCACCATTATTATGGGTACTTGTTGGCACTGCTTAGGGTCTGGTTTCACCAGAGGAAAAGGACCTGGGGGTGTTGATTGATGCTCTCCTGGACATGAGCCGGCAGTGTGCCCAG
>VWZZ01003501.1:130060-174329 GCA_013399095.1 Psophia crepitans
CAACCTTAATGATTCTATTCTATTCTATTCTATTCTATTCACAGAACTTTTCACTGAAGGAGCAGAGTTCCCTCCTCACTGAGGCTCCCCAAAAGTATGAAACTGCTGATGTGTGTGAGAAACCCTTGGTGTATTCTTTTATTAACATAAGATTATCGTTTTAACAACCTGTCCTAGAAAAACCTGCCTTCCTGTCAGTGTTTCAACGCTGATGTTAGAATGAATATGGCGAAGAAAAATCTGTTAATGAAAATATTGCTTATTTTAATGTTTGTTTTACCTATTCATACTATAAAATAAACACATTTATTTATATATTTGATTATATTTTGTTACACTTGGAAGTAGATATTTGCTTCAGAATAAAGGAACAATACGTCACCTTAATAAGGGCTTATCCAGCAGAGCTTGCTTTCCAGGTCACTCCAATCATGGAGTGATATCAATTTGACCTTAACAGAAAGATACTACTAACAATCTTAAGCATGAGCTGGAGAACACCCTGCTGACTACTAGTGAGGGGAATTGAGTTGGAAACCTTTAGAAAAAGCAGCAGGCCGTGAAATGCCAAATAAAATTCCTTCTTCTATCCAGAGATAAAGGAAAAGAGTACAGCACTACTTTAACAAATAGGACTTGACAAAAAAGAGAGAAAATAGATGCGGGCATTTTTTAACATTTGTTGCTTTGCTGAAAGGAATGATGTGAAGAAAAAGGGTTGTTTCATCTTTTTGGAGAAAAAAAACATCACATACGCACAAACATCTATAGTGAGCTTCTGAAGTCTCTTATAAAATACAACACAGTTTGATGAGATATTACCAACAGATGGTAATAACTTAGAACGCAAAACAATTGTCTGATTTTCTCTGATTTTTTATAAAGTTACTGTTACATACCTCTGAATGCAATGCTTCCTAATTTGATTATCAACACTTCCCTTTGACTGATAGAAGCACAAAAGAAATACTCTGAATCTGTAAAATACATAGCTTCAGTTCTTGTAAAACTGGATAACAATTTGCATTATTCAGGCCATGCTAACAGAGAATAGGTTCATTCTTATAATAATTTTGTGGTTTGGTTTTGGTTTTGGTTGTGGGTCTTTTACTTCAATGTCTGTGATTAAATTACACCTTTATGTACAATTTATACTGCTTTTATTCATGTATGTGGGGATATATACTAACATATCCCTTTACACACATAAGCAGTAGAAGCATTACTAAGTGAGTTTGTATTTATGTTGTTACTTTCTGGTGTTTTTCTAGAATTTTGACTAAAAATTCCAGGAAGATTACCGCATTCTTCCCAAGTCTAAATCAGAACATAATTCAAGATGTTGAAAATTTTGTTGAGTAGTTATTTCTGGAAATAAAATAAACTATTTACCTGGATAATTTCAAAGTATCTTTTTCAAAATATTTTTAATTTTTAGTTAATATCTCAAATAAAAATATTTCGATTTTCACAGGTTGTCATTTTTACTTTTTGCCCTGTAAAATGGTTAATGAAGCAACAAGATTTTCTAGTATTTACCTCTAATTTTGCAATAGTCTGGTTAAATTCTATTAATATAGACAACAGACAAGATTTATTAGGATAAGTATGTCTTTCATTTTACCTTGTATTAAGTCCAATGACATGTTTTTAAAAACCACTTTCTTTGCAGACACAGGTGATGTTTGAGTACAATCAACTTTCCTCTGTTCCCAGTAACACTCAGGAACTTGTGCCATGAACAGCTATGGTAACACAACTGCTATTCATCATTCCTTTATTCAGTTAACAGTTACGCTCATGGACTTCTTTTGTGACTTTTCAGTTTTCTTCACATTTCCATGACTAATGCTTCATTCATTCCACAAATCTGTCCAAGAAACTTCTACTACTGTAGGCTCACACAAAAATATGTCTGCTGAACTCGTGAGGATAACAAAGTTATAGTGTATTTATTTTTAAGACCAGGACTGCAGAAGTCCATGCTATATTTTTGAGTTTCATGTATCTACAGATGAATGGAACTGAACGTGCCTCTTCATAGCTAACGACATCTGTGCTCTGCCAGAATAAAAGGTCACTTTGTGTGAAGTTTGCATCTTGTCTGCATCTGACACAGCCGGTGCCTCCCATTTCCTATCAGGGTAATTACAACAATTTCAAGTGAGGATATTTTTACCTTGAGTAGTTTCAGGCAAAATTTACTAGTGAGACTGTTTTCACATTATTGGCAGAGTTTGAAGTGAACCTACTATGATCTGCCTGTCAGTCATCTAATCCTAATCCTTCCTACTGTATCCTTCTTTCTCCATGCCATACTTACACATCCAAAGCTGTGAGTTGGACATGGTAGTTTTGGCACTATCTCACTGTTCTTCACACACCATCTGTAAAGCAGTCACCTCCATACAATAATCTCTGAAAATCAAAAATCAACTGATCTATCTTCTACTCTAATCATGTCAGTTGAAAGAAAGTGGCTTTCACAGTTCTGAGTAGGACAGCACAGGGCAGGATGCTGTCAGCTGTCAAAGATGCAGTGAAATGTCTGTAAGTATTAAGGGGAAATATCAATTTTATCTCTTATTCTGTTTTCAAAGGCTATTCTTCAGCCACCTTCAATGCTCAAATGAATGCTAAACGGACGATAGAATTGCCTCAGCTGATGCTTCTGAAGTTGTCACTTCCAATGCCTGAAAGGCCTATTCCTTCATCTCCTTTGCTGCTGGTGCCAATAGATACTTGAAAATGAAGAGACAAGGGCACACTCCTGATCTTCAAATGTCAAGAACAAAATAGTCAACTCAGTTTCCCTCATGAACAATATAAGTATTGAAAAAGCACATTAAATGCTGCCTCTTGCTATCTTACCCTAAACCCTGAAAGAAGTTCTCCAGAAAACAAGGGGGAGAGGGCGAGGGGAAGCACGAGGTATGCAGGTTGAAATTAAACATTCTTTTTAATGACAGCATTCAGATGTTGAATTAAACAGAGGTATTCTCGCTGCTATACTTTGTTCAAGCAGAAGCTGAATTAGAATGATGTTTACACTTCTCCAAATAATCCTGGTACCTTCTGAAGTATAGCCTGATAGCTCCAGATCCCACTGGAATGAATGGGAAAATTCCTACCAAATCTAAAAATTAGTCTATGCCGTTATAAAAAGAAAAGTAATTCTTGTGAAAATATGAAATTACAACTGTGACTGAGTTCTGAGAGAATACGTTTTTCAGTTCCTATCTCCCTGGGAACATCAATAATTTACAGAGATAGTGCTTCCAGATTAATCTTGATTAATTATACCTTACTTTTTTGTCTGACCAGTCTATTTTCACAGTATTGCAGAAACATGCCCTTTGATCTTCCCTTGGCAGGGAACATTCAAACACATTCTAGGATAAAGAAAAAAATACCAGCAAGGATTGTGGAATGTGGTTAATCACAGGCAGGCCTACTTTTTAATTAAAATTTTATAAAAAATTAAACCTTTAGATTTTTTTTAAATAAAGCCCTACTCAGCCAATAATCCAAAACACTGGTAGAAGAAACAGCTGCAATACTTGGCAAATAGATTAAAAAAGTCTTAGACTTCTACCTATTCTTAACATCATCTAAGCTACTTTTAGAAGTAAATCTCTTCGTAATTTTATTCTCTTTCCTGACGATCTGGACTGTGCTCAGTTTTGGCCTGTAGCCTGAATGGCAATGTGACAGCATATAACTGCTTAGGGGACATCAGTCACAACACGGAAGTCAGATGCTGGCCAAGAGGGACATGGAAAAGAGAACATATTATGCTTTTGAAATGTTGGCTATATTTTGTTTTCTGCCTGTGGTATAAAACCCTTTCCCTATCTTTTTAAAATTCACCAGCCATTAGGCAATTCTGCAATAAGTAAACAATTCCATGGTGAATTAGGCAATCACATCTCTTTTGTGGAAAACTGTAGGTATTTAGCTGTGTACGTGTGTGGAGCTGTGAAGTACTGGTATTTCATTTTCATGCTGAAACACACTGTTTTCAGCTTTGCAGCTGTAATCACACTGAATATTAATATAATGTAACTGTCTGGCAAGATTAAAAAATTTTATCATCCCTTTAAATAAGCCAAAGCTATCCACAACATGATGTGCTACTGGAAAAAGAAATCCACATGTGCACAGAAGGAATTAAGTCTTCAGCTTTTTGTTTCACTTACTCAAAGTACAGTGTTTTCCTGCAGATCCTGCATATTGAGTCTGGGGTTCATGTTTTGCCAGGTAGTGGCACTGGATAACTTTTTATTACAAAATGTTTTGTGACAAATATATCAGAAGAACAGAATGTAGAGAACGATCACAACTGAATTCAAACACGATGGGGTGAGTCGTCTACTCAACCCCAGTCCGACATTTTCAGTGCAGGACTCAGGTTTGATGGTTGATTTTCTACAGATTTACGATTCCTTCTGAGACACCCTCAGGGAGAGACAGTATGTCCCCAAGGCTGTATTTGTAGTCTACTAAAACACAGAATCCTTGTCAAGTCAACAGGAATCAGTCAAGAGAGCTGCTTAGCTGACACTGAATAGAATATTTTGAATAAACATTGCACATTAAACCTCACCAGTTTAACCCTTGCTAGAGTGATTTTTGAAAGTGCTTAGTTATGCCAACCCAGCTACCTATGAGATCAGCACTTGTAATTAGTGTCAGAATTAGACCAACACTTGGTACTTCTGAGAATTTAGGAGCTCTCCAATACCCAGACAGTATTTCAGAAATTTGAAATTGGAACTTTTATTTGATTAAAGATGCATGCGATTACCCTATCTATGGGCAGAAAAGGCCTCACCATTCTTAAATGTTGTTCTGATGTAGCATCACAACTAGTGCTTGGTCAAGTAACAAGACAGAGTAACCTCATACATTCCTCGTGGAGGTCTCTATCTGCCTGTTTCCACCTAAAATTGCCCCTCTGGTGACTGAATTGTGTCCATAATGAGAGAAAAATGAGAAGGCAGGAAGGAGTCACACTCTACAAAGAAAAATGTCAGAAGAAGGTTGTAAGGTCTATGGTACCCTGAAGCCCCAGAGGAAGTCAGAGTAAAGGAGGAGTTTCCCTTGGTTGATGAGGACTGGGTTAGGGAGCAGTTAGGCAATCTGGACATCCATAAAACCAGGGGTCCTGATGGAACGCACCCATGAGTGCTGAGGGAGCTGGCGGACGTCATTGCCAGGCCACTCTCCATCATCTTTGGCAAGTCACGGACAACGGAAGAGGTGCCTGAGGACTGGAGGAAGGCAAATGTCACTCCAGTCTACAAAAAGGGAAAGAAGGAGGACCCGGGTAACTATAGACCCGTCAGTCCAGCCTCACCTCCATCCCAGGAAAGGTGATGGAACAACTTATCCTTGGCACCGTCACCAGGCGTATCAAGGATAAGAAGGTCATTGAGAACAGTCAGCATGGTTTTACCAAGGGAAAGTCATGCTTGACCGACCTGACAGCCTTCTATGTGGATGTAACTAGGTGGATAGATGATGGAAGGGCAGTGGATGTGGTCTGTCTCGTTGTCAGTAACGCATCTGACACCGTCTCCCACAGCATCCTTGTGGGTAAACTGAGGAAGTGTGGCCTGGATGATCGGGTAGTGAGGTGGATTGTGCACTGGTTGAAAGGAAGAAGTCAGAGGGTTGTGGTCAATGGGGCAGAATCTAGTTGGAGGTCTGTGACTAGTGGAGTCCCTCAGGGGTTGGTGCTGGGACCAGTGCTGTTGAATATTTTCATCAATGACCTGGATGAAGGAACAGAGTGTACCTTCAGCAAGTTTGCTGATGACACTAAACTGGGAGGAGTGACTGACACACCAGAGGGTTGTGCTGCCATTCAGCAAGACCTAGACAGGCTGGAGAGCTGGGCGGAGGAGGAACCTAATGAAACTCAATAAGGGCAAGTGTAGGGTCTTGCACCTGGGAAAGAAGAATCCCATGTGCCGGTATAGGTTGGGGACTGAGCTGCTGGAGAGCAGTGCAGGGGAAAGGGACCTGGGGGTCCTGGTGGACGGAGGGATGACCATGAGCCAGCAATGTGCCCTGGTGGCCAGGAAGGCCAATGGCATCCTGGGGTGTATTAGAAGGGCGGTGGTCAGTAGGTCGAGGGAGGTGCTCCTCCCCCTCTATTCTGCATTGGTCAGGCCGCATCTGGAATATTGCGTCCAGTTCTGGGCCCCTCAGCTCAAGAAGGACAGGGAACTGCTAGAGAGAGTCCCAATGCAGAGCCACAAAGATGATCAAGGGAGTGGAACATCTCCCTTATGAGGAAAGGCTGAGGGAGCTGGGTCTCTTTAGCTTGGAGGAGACTAAGGGGTGACCTCATCAACGTTTATAAATATGTTAAGGGTGAGTGTCGGGAAGACGGAGCAGGGCTCTTCTCGGTCTCATTAAGGGATAGGACAAGGGGCAATGGGTGCAAACTGGAGCACAGGAGGTTCCGTGTTAATACAAGGAAAAACTTTTTCACTGTGAAGGTGACAGAGCCCTGGAACAGGCTGCCCAGAGAGGTTGTGGAGTCTCCTTCTCTGGAGACATTCAAAACCCGACTGGACACATTCCTGTGTGATGTACTCTAGGTGGTCCTGCCCTGGCAGTGGGGGTTGGACCAGATGATCTTTCAAGGTCCCTTCCAACTTCTGTGATACTTGTCTAAATGAGCGCATATGATCATCGACTAGCCATGGAAATAACCCAGGGGTCACTATTAGGCAAAGCTGCCAGCAGAGAAAGTGGAGGACTGAGGAATTCAGAATGAGAAACCAAGAGGGAGATGAAGACTTGATGTTTGCTACAACTACATACAAGAAGTTACTGGATGCTTGCTTTCCTAGCCAGTTTTGTACAGACATCTAAGAATCAGTCCCAGTGCATTCCTTTATGCTGTAAGGGAACTCCAATCAGCAAAGAGTTAACTCCAAATTTAGCTAAGGGGAAAAAAAGTGGTCTTGAGTTATCCTTTCAGAGAGGTTTAGTCCCACAGGAATGAGAAGGCTTCAGAGATGATTCCAGCAATTTATGTGGATCTATTTACCCACAGACTGTCACAGCTCTGCAAAGCTGGCCACAGAAAATCCAACAGAGAAAAGCTCATGGATGCAGTCCCCATCGCCCCCAGCATGCACACATGAAACAGGGGGCCATGAACACGCTAGGGCAGATCCCAGATTAATAGGCTCTGCCAACAAGCAAGAGGCCAGGGTAAGGGGTCATTAGTCAGGACGTGCAGAATCAGCATTTCTATGGGCCTGCCCAGATGGTCAATTTTCCATGAAGGATCCAGCCCATGGCTAAAGCTGCCTCACCAAGGAGGAAGAAACTGAAACGTCCCAAATTTTCCCACAGGGCCACTTGGCATATGGGAAGATTACAGGGGATATAAATTTATCACTGATCATCATTCACAAATCTTAGCTACGCACTTGCCTATTCAAGTAAAAAAAATGAACATGCTGCAACGAGAAAATAAATGTGTATAATAGCAAGGTAAAACAAGACCAAGAAAACAAAAACCAAGAATAGTATGAAGCCTGGTTTGTTCTAAAAATATGTTATGTTTAAACCAGTCATTAATATATATAACACTAATACAGAAGACATCTATTGCTATTGCGTTGTAAATAACGCTTTCATTTTACAATAGTGGTGAAGACTGCTGTGGCTTTTTTCAACATTTGGTATTTATAGAAATGTATCTTTTATATGAAGCTCTGTTGTGCAGGATTGCACGCTACAATAACATGTTAAATATATCATCCTTCTCTTGCAGCTCAATCTTAAAGACCACAAATTATACAGAGTTGTGTTGCAAAAGTAAAATGATAAATTAATACTCAGATACTTGAGGCCACATCATCATATTATAGGATATGTAAGGTGCCTTACCAAGCTCCCTGAAGTTAAAGGATACTTACATAATTTTCTTTAACTGCATTGGTAAATGCATTTTCCTCTTTTGTGTTAATATTATGGGATATAAATTGAACATTCTGATCCAGTTAGTTAAAAGGTTTAGAGAAATTATTAAAAATTAACAAAATCTGCATTTCACTATTTCATTTCTGAAGGGTAATACTGAACTTTTCTTGCATAATAAAAGCAGATTTTTACCTGACTAAAGCCATTCTTTAGCCCACCAAATTTTATTTATTTTTTCTTTTAAACAGACATTATATTTAAAAGCACATAATTCATTTCTGTTCATCTATCTTGGTACCTAGTCAAACATCTTTAGAAAATAGCCCTGAACAACAGAAGCTGTGTTAGCTATGCACCTACAGCAGTAATAGACATTACCACATGTGTCTAATTGTTCTTGTTCTACTCCACAAAGTTAATTTTTGTTTCTTATGTAGAAATTTGAAGATGCAGTGAGAAGTGTTCTTCGCATCATAAGAACCAAATTTATTATGAAAAGAATTTAAACTTACCATAAAATCCATCTACAATTGTCTTCAATATTTTGAATATTCCTTAACCAAAAATGGAAAGAAGTAGTAGGGGTTTGTTTTGGAAACATGTTTTTGATAATTGTCTAAAATTTGAGACATTTTAAATATCTGGTAGCTACTTTTCATACTTCGATGCCATATATGAGTAAGCTTAAATAGTAATGACTAGAAAATCAGAAATTCCAAACACGATCCTTTTGCTCATGTGGTGACACATCACGGAAGTAAAAGAATAGAAGAGGGGTAGTGGAAGACTGTACAATACACACTGAGACAGCATTCAACATGTGGGATTACAGACAGCCCCAAATGTCAGAACAACAAAGTTGAGAATGAAGAAAAATCCAGAAAAGTGTAGATGTATTTATGCAACAAAAGAAACATTGGCCAAAAATACAGGGAGGTTACCATGAGAGACAGAACTGCCAGAGGCAGAAATTTGACAGACTAGATTAAGCTGCTGGTCCATCAGGCCTGTGCTCCACCTCTGGCTGTGACCACTGCACAACAGCTCAGAGGCAAACCTCCTTCAGTCCATCCGCAGTAAGTGGTGCCATATATTGAGGAAAGCATTCCTCTTGATCCCTGTGGCAATCATCTTACTTCCTGAAGCATGAGATTAGATTACCTCATTTTAGCCTACCTACCTGCAGTTACTATTCCTTGTCATACAATTATTAGTTGAAAAATACTCAGCTGCAGCTGCTGACTCTGTGATCTTACATCCTTTGACAAGAAGTTTGGAAGGGCAGTTTTTTAACCTTGATGTATTTATGTATATTTCTCTAATCTCAGGAAAACAGAATACATATAGCAAGAGATTTTTTGCATGTGCATATGAGAGATCAGTGTGGGAAAGGAAAAAGAAATATTTTAAGCAAATATGAAAGTGTTTCTTATAGATAAAAAATTTCTATTAAGTCCTGTCAAGGATACTATGGACGTTAATGAACCAAACAGGACACACATATTTGGTTTAAGTGGCAAGAAACATCTGTAAGTTTAGAGTCAAATTCTGTTACTAACCCCAGTATAGTGTTTAAATGGCAGGAGGGTGAAACAGCTGCCACAGATGAAGAAGCCATACTAAAACACTATATCTTTATGGTACTAATTATCTTTTTGTATATTCAAAGTACTGTACTTCTTTAATTAGTATTGTTTATGAAGTGTAGTTCAAATAGTAGCTATTTCTGCATGTGAAAGACTCAGAGAGGTAGTAATGAATGCAAGCATCAGACTCAAACAATGGTGATACCATCATAAACATTTCTACAATGATGATATCGTCATAGGGTTTTCCATAATTCTGTCCTGCTCAACCGTGTGATTTCTCCAATTTCTTAAATCCCTGCTTATCACAGTCTCCTCATGTTAGTCTTATTCCATTCACCTCTCTCCTTCTCACTTTTCTTCTGCCCCATCAAACTCTCATATAGAATCATAGAATGATAGCATCATAGAATGGTTAGGGTTGGAAGGGACCTCAAAGATCATCCAGTTCGAACCCCCTGCCATGGGCAGGGACACCCTCCACTAGACGAGGCTGTATGCAGACCATATGTCTGTGCATGCCCGTTTTCCCTCATCTTGTGTGTGAAAACATCAGCTTAAGCACATTCAATCAAAAAAATGTACTGAAAACCTAACTCACTGAAAAAAAGTCATGGACTTGGTATGTATTTTACACCCCTTTTCTACTATACTCTGTGACAGGGACATAGGGCACTATTTTGTACAATACAGCAGGGTTATGTTATTTGTTGTTCCTTGAGTGCTATCATGGAATAAATAAATACATTAGTAATTTTCTCTACTTATTTTTGGCAGGCAACTTGAGAGACAAATTACCTACCTCCAAATACAGATATAAATAAGCATAAACCATGCAGATGTTTTCCTCCTCCCTGTCAGTATATTTCAACTACTTCTGGAACATGCTGAACTTGTTTACCTTTTAAGCAGTGCAGCCCAACTTAGAGAGGAACACAGCCCAGGAATGTGCTGTTTACTCCCCTCTCAAACTAATTTTTGATGTATCAGGCAAATATAGGTAAACTTCCAACTCATACCAAATTGGATAAAAGATATGTTCATTGGAACAGGTTCCCCAGAGCGGTGGTGGAGTCACAGTCCCTCGAGATGTTCAAAAACATGTAGACATGGCACTCAGGGACATGGTTTAGTAGATGTGGTGGTGTTGCATTGACAGCTGGACTCGATGATCTTAGACATCTTTTCCAATCTCGAAGATTCTATGATTCTGTGATTCTATAACAGGCTATGAAGACAAGATATTCATGGATAATAAAGCACTTCAGTGGTTAGCCCTTAAAATTAGTTAATGGAGCTTGCACAGGGTTGATGCGTTTAAACTCTTAAAAATACCACTGTTAACATAAACTAGTTTTCAAAAATATTTATCAAAAGCTGTGATTTTCAAATAATTAAATTCACCCATTTTCCTCTCTCCAAAACATGCCAGAGTCGTTGCAAGACACAGATAATGACAAGTGAACTAAGGCCCTATCCCTGTCTTAGTAAAGGCTACACTGGGAGATAAGAGCGTGGGAACAGGTTGAGACCCTAAAGCATAAGTCCGACATAAGAAAGAAAATCACGTTTCCTATTGATCATAATATTATTAAAGAAGCCACCCCCCTCTGACGTATTTACATTCACAAAACCACAGATACCTCAAAAGCAAGAAGATTTACCCTATTCCGTTATTCACTATTCTTCTGGCTACTAGAACAAAACCATAGCTATTTAAAACCATACAGCAAGCTCATGTTTGCCCACCTCTCCATGAACAGATATATTCCTAACTATTTCTACAGTACCTTGCAAGATGGGCAACAATCTCTGGCAAAACCTAGGTCAACCACTGTTACACTGTAACAACACAAAATCAACAGGAAAATGCTGCCTTGATGTCACATTAGTCTCCTTTTTACTATTCTTGGGAAAAATTATGAATTTTAAACCACTGCATTTCCTCTTTGGTTTTGCCGAGTTTAAACCTCCTTCCGTCCTGTTTCTTATAAGGTTTTTTTGCGGCTTTGAACCTTCAAAGTAGTTGATACGCTAAGCGTTATTCCAAAGAACATAGAGAGGCTCTGTGGAAAGCTACTGGAAACTTATTTTTCCTTTGACTTTGCTTTAGATACTAAAAATACAGATTACTTCAGTTCTCACTCTTTTGCAGGCTGTACTGTCTGTGCTCCTGTCGTCTTGCTTGAGGCTGAATTTTGTTCTCCTCAGACAGGTCAATTATGTGGGCTTAAAGAAGTGGTGGAAATACCAGCACTGGGAAGCTGCTGAAATGTCAGGTGAAACCCTCAAAGGCTTTTCTTTCAGGTGAGAGTGCCGGAACGAGATTACAAATACATTTCCCAGTAACAGATATTGATGTTTTCTCCCATTCATGAAGTCCGTGACACAGACTGACGTCTTACTGCTGCAGAAACGCTACCCAACCTACACTCTTCCAACATCCTCAGCACTGCGTTCTGTGGCAGATCAAACACAAACCTCCATCTTACAGGAAGATTATTCTGTAAATTGAGTAGTGTGCCATCCCTAATTCTGAAATACTTTATAAAAAGTTGGTAAGACCTCCCAAAAATGCAACCATGTCTCTCCATTATTTTCTACACCCTCACAGAGAGGTACCCACTGCCCTATATCCAGAAGAAGAGCTCTGAGCCTAAGCACACAACTCCAGCTGGTTACCACACTGGAAGAGGTGACCAGGCAGTTCAGACATCTTTTAAAGCATCTTTGGAGTTCATCAGCCTTACTAAAAAACCATGCAGTGGATCACTATGACTTTAATATCTGCTGCTGACAATATCACAGGTGCACACTTCCCTCTCTGGTTTTGTCCACATCTGGAGTCTCAGTGAAAACTGGCAGAAGAAATGGTTAAAAAGGAAACACAAAGAAGAAAGCAGAAGCAAGTAAAGGTGTTTTAGAGTTAGGAATTTTTTCCTTTCAATCTTTTAGTTTTTCCCTTTTCTTTTACTCTGGTAGACACCAAATATTCCTAACACCCTGCTAAATGGCTCCTAGGATTAAAAAATCAAAACCAGTAACTCTTCCAAACTCTCTCAAATACATCAAGTTTTCTTGAGAGAAATTCATTGATACAGTTCAAGAAGACTCTCATATCCTCACAGAAAAATAGGAATCATAAAATGGACGAATACATTGTAAGTTTTACTGCTGAGTTCATCCTGTTATGATAGCAGAAAATCCTAGAAGCAAAACAAGAAGCTGAAGTGCCCCTGAAAGTTGAACTAATGAACCTTTTGCAAAGGGAGTTGACCAAAATTAGCATCAAAACCAACAAAAGCTTCTGCCATGTACTCCACTGCCATCTTCCTGCCGCAGGCAATACTTGTCCCCCATGGAGAATCCCTGTGGCTGTGCTTGGTTTTTTCAGTGCATGGAGCCAGTTCCATTCCTTTTGATTTTGATAGGATCAACCCTGGAAATAAAACCTTATCCACAGGCAAGATAGAAGTAAGGCATATTTTTGGACTTTAACATATAAAGTCCATAACTACTACATTAAAAATCTTGCTAGTAACTCAGATGGTTCTTTGAGGAAAAATCCTGCTTCTCCAACTAGCTTTCACAATGATTAAGTCAGTCATAAACACTGATTTATTCACAGTTCATTAATCCATCTAAAAGAAATCTCAACTCTGTTTTATAATTCTCATTGCTCACTACATGTACCTAGAATTGGGAAGCTGTCACTAAATAAATATATCCTAATTATGAATGGATATATATCAATATACATACATAAGTATAGGTACACATACACACACAGACACAAAGTTGGATGCAATAACCTGAAACTTCAAAAAAGGTAAGCTTAATGGATATTCTTTAAGTGGGCTAATCCTTACAATTGCAAGGGAAAAAGTTAACATGAAATGGCTCTTGTCCTCATATTTTCTATGATAGAAAATAATGAATCATTGTATTACAATAATTAATTTAAATGCATTGAAAAATAAGGTTATAATTTTGCAAAAGTATTTTCTCTAAGGAATTCTGCAAAGCCGTATCAAAATCCAAAGATTTTGTTTCTCCTTTATTTGACAAGGCTTTGATGGTGTGTGTTAGGGACCCTGACTCAATCAGCCCCAAAGGACAGAATACAAATCTCAACTGCTGCAGCAGGCAAAAAATAGGTATGGAAACCTCGAGAGACTGACTTTCCTACACGATTTTCTGTCCTTCCATTTCTATTCTAAGAGAGAAATTTGCTGTAGCACTCTTATGTGTTATTTCTGCATTTTTCCTCGTTCTAATTCTGTGAATTAGTTGAAAAAATCTTAAATATGGCAGACTAAAATAAGAAAAACCCAAGAGACTCCCAAACTGACAGAAACAGCCATTAAAAAGATAGTTTTTTTAAAAAAACAAAGCAAGAAAATCATGCAAATCTGTATTTGATAATTTATATGTAAAACTCATCTGACACTGTACCATCATTTTCCCTTACCGAATACTTCGTATCACAGAAAGCAGGATCACACATAATACCTTTCCTGTCAGTCTTGTTGCTTAATTAGTCAACATCATGTGAAGCTTATGATAAAAATAATTGAGTTGGGCCCTTCAATCTCCAAAGAGAGGCATCAACACGTAGTATATTCTCACAATTTTCATACACCGTGAATGGAAAAAGGGATGCTGAGGTATTCGGCAGAGAAGGATGATACAGGACTTTGGCCTCACACTATAAATGTTACTTAATCTGTAGCACACAATTCCATTTTTTTGAAACTTTTATAAGAAATTGGTAATATATATATATAAATATATGTAAATTTTAACTAGCATTCCTGTTATGTGGCACTTTGTTTCAGCAACGACAGTTGGCATACGAAACTTTGAAAACTTTTTCTCCCATCCTCTGCTGAACAAACAAAGGAAAAACATACGATCAGTAATAAAGAACTTCTGCATTGCAGGTGCAACAGATACACAACAGTGACAAAGAGTCAAAAAATCCACCAATAAGACAGTAATAGAAAGTGATTGGTTAAAAACATTTTTCTACAAATGACATTATATACTGTATGCCCTTTTTTTTCATCTTGATCCTCAGGGAGAAGTCAGACTTCTCTGATGCTTTGTCTTCTTATTTTCAAATGCATTAGTCTCTAAGCTGAAAGCAGGAAATTGCTAAGGCAAAAGTATATTGTTGATGTTTTCCATACATTAATATGAAACAATCAAACCTGTATTACAGCACTGATGTTTTGAAATGTCTACTTGTTTTTTCACACTAGATTACCAAATGTTACTGCTTTTTAACTTGACAGAAGTGTAAGTTGAAAATAATTTTGTAGACATACCAAAACTAAAGCCTTCCACTCAGTTTTCTAAGGTATCACATCTCTTTGTCACTCATCTTTCACTCTCCACATGAGGAAGAGTAAGCAGTATAT
The DNA here is from genome assembly GCA_013399095.1 of Psophia crepitans. Lineage (NCBI taxonomy): Eukaryota > Metazoa > Chordata > Aves > Gruiformes > Psophiidae > Psophia > Psophia crepitans. The sequence goes on from VWZZ01003501.1 coordinate 145,020, forward strand.
TCCAAACCCACTCGTTTCCTTACCTCACACGAGGTAAAGTGAAAGATTGAGATATTCTCTCAAGAAATATTTAAGAGAAATATACTCAAAACATAACAACATTCACAGAACAAAATTACTTAACAAAAGTACTTAACAAGTTGCCAGTAACTACAGGAATATATGAAGTCATCAAGTCCAAAAATCTTGCCATTAGTGGCAATGAGGAATACGCAATCCTGCAAAAAATTAAACATGTGGATTACATTTTCCTTATAATAATCTTTTATTTATATCCATGAGACTGAACACAACCTAGGTGTTGCTCAAAAAGAAGACATAGGAACAAAGCAATTCAGATTCCCACCGGTGTGACAGAAATATCTTCTTAGACCTGAGGATGTTCTAAGGCTCGGGCTCACATCTAATCAAAGGTTGGATCCATTAGTTTCCTCTTATCTCGCCTTGTACTCTCCACTCTTTTCCCTTCCTCAGATGACACCATTCATGTAACTTAGACCATTTCCAGCATAATACATAAACACAGTGGTGGCCAGAATTTGTTCATGCAGGGTCCCTCCCAGTGCAAAATTACCCACCAAGAACCTGGTATGTTTTCTGCAATTTTTATTTCTTTCTGAAGGACTGAGAACTCACTTCAGAAGCAGTGCTGGGCAAGAACGTACTCTTAACTGTACCAACACATTAAAAAAGTACTGTTCATGCCATCATACTGAAATGAGCTCCCCACATGAAGTGATGGAACTGGGAAGTCGGCAATGCATTTTCTCTAGTAGGTCTAGGTTTTTTCTGCTAGTTTTCTTCCTTCTGGCAGCAAATATCGCATGTTTTCCTGTGATAGAATTTTTATCTTGTACAGAAGAAAATAAATGTTTTAGAGCATACTGTTGGAGTTTCCAGCAGACAGACATTTTATCAGGAGGAATTTTCTCTTTGTCTTGACATTGACATTCAAGATTAGTTCCATTTTTTCTTCTTAATTAGCTTTTCCAAGACAATTGTACATTTGAAACAAACAGATTACTTTCCCTCAGGGCATCAGAAACTTAATCTGTCCAATATCCGCTCAATGGGCACTGAAAACAAAGCAGTGTATTGTAATTCAGTGGGAAATTAAGAACTATGTGACGTAAAAAATGGAAAAAGCACTATGAAAATAAATTCTACGTAGATGGCAACAAAAATGTAGTAATGAAAAAATCCTTTAAGCCACCTTGTTAATACCTGACAGAACTGCCTGTCCATATTAAAGTCTGTTTGTCTTTCAAAGGAGATTAAGACACTAAATCTACAAAAACTGAGGATTTTTATATTCACAACAACACACTGACTGATTAGCATTAAATCATTTGGAATATCTCAAACCATCTGAGGACTTTCTGATCACTTTATCCAGCAGTTTTGTTTGTGACTACAAAGATTTTTTTCTTAAACTTTGATCATTCTACAAAGATATGGTCCCTCACAGAACTCTTTATTTTCCTGACATCTGAAATTAAAAAAAAATATCAATAATGCTAAGCATACACTTACAAGATTATGACGATAAACTGAAAAGCTATTAATGACTTTATAGATGGAAGTTACAGTTGTAAGTCGCATCAATAAAAGTAACTGTTGGAGCAGTTTTTGGATTCTGATCAGCAAGTCTCTAAGAAAATAACTGCAGGTCTTCATTCAAAAATTCTGGAGAAATTAATTGAAAATCATAATCTTTGTGGTGTATTGCATACTACCAGTATAGTCTACTAGAAAAAGAGCTCTACAGAACGTTTCTTTAGGACTGCTAACACGCAGACTTTCATACATAGAATATAGTAATTTCTACCGTATCCCATTTATAGATATGTTGCATACACACATGGGTACACAGGTGTCTGTACTATACATATATACACATTGTAGAACTTAAAAGTGAATATGCATCTCATTCCCTTGTAGATTTCAACTTCAGCTGTGCCTCTTAAACAGAGTTCAGAAAGGTACTTACTGATGTGTAGAGGAAACCTTCTCCATTTAGGGCTATATACAAGCCAGTCTTTACACCCTGAATAGCAACAACTCGAAGTCCCACTGGTATAAGGTTGAATAACGCTGTGAAGAAAAAACATGACAAGATATAAATATACTCTGGTTATTACAATATGCTAATAAACATCATTACTAAAAGGAAAGAACTCCCTGTGTACCTTTTTCTGATTTTAAAGTTAAACTAATTCAGAAAATCTTGTTTCTAGTAAACTTAATCCTTAAATTAAAGCCTAAGTATCTATCTAGCAGTAAGTCCTGCAATAATTCACTATTTGGCACAAGTGCTAGCTAGAAAATACAAAGCACAGAAGACTGGACTGTGATTATTTAATGCAGAACTGCAGACTTGAGTATCTCAGGCTATCTGAAAACAGTCAAAGAGCCCAGCAGTTCCTTCATCAATGTAGACTGATCACAAGGCTATAGCTTGTGAGGTACCCTGCAGAAAACATAGCGCTCTGATTCTGGCATGCAGCTTTTTGTTTTCTTAGACATTTTTACGGTTTTGGATTAAGAGGTACTCTCATTAAGATTGCTTTCAAGGGGTCTGTGTTTTGGTTTTTGTTTTGGTTTTTTTTTTTTTTGCTTTTGTGAATGATATATTTGATACAAGCAGTAGTACACATGCCTGAGGTGATGGCAGAGGCTTGTCCTAGTTCAGGAAAGCACTGAAATACATGCTTGTCTCTAAATGTGCAAAAATGCTATAAAGCTGAAGATAGAACATGTTCAAAGACTGAAATTTGGGGCTGGGGGGGGGTGTGAGGAGAGGATTGAAAAGCAGCTAATAGCAGATACCCTAGAAATGGTATACACCTCTGTAACAACAAAAATAGCCACAGCTATAATTACTGTCTGAAAAAGACCAGTGTGAAGAGCAGGAGTTTGCCAGCCTCACCACTGAATAACAAAAGAAAAAGTGATATAAGAGACACAGACCAATTCTTCTTCTTCTAAAAATTATGCCAGCACACACCTATACTAACTTTACTGACTCATACTAGGAAATCAGATGCAAAGCACACATCAAACAGTCTCGGAAGAAAGGATCTGGATGAGACAGAGTTCACGCTAAGCGGTTTTTCACTCTGGATGAGTCAGAGATTCACAAGAACGTGGATGAAAACTAAAAGTGCAACCTGTGTGTTCAATATAGGCAGCAAGGACCATGCTTCCACCAAGCCAGATCTCAGGAACACACTAATACCTACAGTGAGTTCCTCAAGATTTAGGAAGGACATCCATAGGTGTAACCAGAAAGTGTACCCTATGGGGCTATCTCATCAGAATGCCAGGGGAAAGGCCTAAACAAGAGAAAAAGGGTCATGCAATTGCAGTGGGTAAGTACATTATCTCTTGGTGTGAAAACTCTTGGTTGGTCAAAAGACATGAACCCACAGATCATTTATGATGAAGACGATCAAATCTTTACAACTGAGAAAAAACATAGGTTGAGTATTAGAATTTAAAGATGGAAGTGGATGGGAAAAAGCCTCTTTAACATTCTCAGGCAGAAAAAGAGTATGTAACATAAGATCTTTTAGAAATGCACACAGCCAGTATAAAGCTGGGAATTGTTGTAGCAGAGAACTTCCTATAGCTGTGGAAAAAAAATTTATTCAAAAGAGCCTCGAAAGAGCAGAAAACAAATTTATGAGTTTACAAAGAAGAATAGAAGAGATGACAAGAATTAGCATAAATATATAGCATTTTTATTCTGTAGTCTCCATCATGCTAGGATCTCACTGGAAAAATGCTGGGTACAGACAAGGTTCCCTTTGTAATCTATACAAGTCAAGTGTAAACCAGTGAAACATGGCACTCACGGACAAGATATCCTAAGAGTATATAGATTAAATGCTGGATGACTTGAGGGCTTTCAAATGTCCAGTATAATTTGGAAGTTAAAGAAATCCAATCATTACCCTCAAATGAAAGAATGTCAAAATCAACAAAACCAATATTTTGGCTGGTTGAGGTGGAGTCTGTCACAGCAAAACTAGGTTTCAGATGGCAGTTAAATTTGTTTCTTTCTAGACAAAAAGAAATTCCAGGAGGAAACCTGGATATGAACTCTATGCTAGAGGGAAGATAGCAACAACTGAGGGGACACCAGGACGGAAAAGCAAACAATACTTCTATAAAGAAAAGAGGTGAACACAAAAGACAAGTCAGCCGCGGAACATTGCTAATGAAAAATAACTCCAAATCACAGTGGTTCAGTCAAAACTTCTGGAACGTAGATATAATTTGTTGTATTACCAATTAAAATAAAGCAGCAAAGCTGGAAGAAATAGCCACCACTGAAGGAGAATTAGAGACCTGTAACATGGCAGTGTTGTATGCAAACTATAAAATTACTAGAGCCGCTTATAGTTGCTAGTGAATTTAGAAAGCACTAAGGAAGGGATATAATGTATCTTTTACTGCCACCAAGTTTTAATTGGAGATTGTCAGAGCTGCTGTAATTAGTCTAAGACCATAAAATTTTAGAGTGTGATCTGAAATGCTGCACGAACAGAACACTCACTATCTTCCACAAAATCTTTCAGACTTGAGTGAAACTAGGAAGCCAGTCTGCATCCAATTATTGATTGATAAATGCTCAGCAATGTGTTTCATACCGACACTGGCAAAATATGCACCAGTAATGCACAGCATGTGGTTTTTATGTGCTCTGAAGTTGGCCAAAGGAAGTTCAATTTCTCTCAGAACCTGGCTGTGCAGTACTCTTTACTGAGCAGGATTTCTGTGCCCAGTTACACATTTCAAACTTTCCTAGGATTCATCTGTGCTATCCCCCCACTCTAAAAAGAACCTGCCTTGAGAAAAGCAGAAAGCCTTCCAGCATTTGCTGGCATTTCAGGTCTTCACAGCCAAAGCCATGCCCTTACCTGAGGGGTGTGTGAAAAAGAACCATGCCCCCAGCTTCCCTCTATCTTTAAGACAATTACCCAAAACCAAAACTAAGCAGGGAGTGAGGTCCCTAAGTATTTTTATGTACCTAAACCCAGCCTGGTGAGTCCACGGATGAGCTGAGAGAGGCAGCACCCTGGAACAGCCCAGAAAATATAATTCTGCCTGGTGCTTGGTGCTCCCATGCTGCACGCTCAAGCGTAAAGCCTTGCAAATCCAACTGTAAATAAGATGTGGGAACAGCAAGGAAATCAAGTGCACTAATTGGAAAAAACGGTGCGAGTAAAACCCTTTCTCCTGTTCAGCGCTGAGCCTGTGCACACTCCCTTACCCTGTATTCTGTCTAAAGCAGGACTGTAAAGTAAATGGTTTCTTTTCCTTTTCCTAAGCCAGAAAACGGGAGTGGGGGGCAGTTAACAGCAACAAATGGAATGAAAAAAAGTTACTGTTTTAGGTGTTGTGGAGGGGATTTGCAGGAACAAATTTGAGTTGGATTCTAATCCTCCAAAAGTTTTAGCCAAAGTTAAAGTCCACTTTTTGATAAGTAGTAACTCCGTCCTTGAGCAAAACACAAACCCACCACATTTCTCTTTCCTTTTTTATGTAATACCATCTCAGTATATTAACTTGAAATCTGAAATGCCTGAAATCAGATTTCCATATCCTTGTGAAAGTCTATTTAGGTACAACTGACTTGTAGCTACAAGAAAATTGCCATTACAGATCACTGTTTTTCTCAAGAAGCTTGCTAGAGACCAATTGCTTAAGGCTTATAAACTTGCTGTCTGTTCTGCAAGTGCCCTGCCCTGGTGTCAGTTAACAAAACTTCCCACAGCACCAAATCTGCAATCAGATCAAGGCAACTATTTCTTTAATTTATTTCCATCTGAGGCCCTACAAGCAAAAATGACAACGCCATCAGAACATCTTTTAGACTGGCAACGAGTGCAAGGAGGTTGGTACTCAGAGATCAGCCCATCCATTTCTTATGGAGCAAACCCATTCTACCTGTCTGATGTTATATAGAACACAATTAAAACGTACTGTTTAGTATGGCTGAACATTGCCTCCACTGATCCTGTCACACTAACACTACACTGATGGGAGAAATGGGTTTACCAAACTGCCAAAGGTGATTGTCCTGGTTTTGGCTGAGACAGAGTTATTTTCTTTCTAGTAGCCAGTATAGTGCTTTGTTTTGTATATAGGATGAGAATAATGTTGGTAACACACTGATGGGTTCAGTTGTTGCTGGGTAGTTGCAGTGCCTACACCAAGCCAAGGACTTTTCAGCTTCCCACGCCCTGCCAGGGGCACAGGGAGCTGGGAGAGCACAGCCAGGGCAGCTGGCCCAGGCTGGCCAAAGGGACATTCCTGCCATGGAATGTCAGGCTCTGCATATAACTGGGGAAGCTAGCTGGGAGGCGCTATCGCTGCTCGGAAACAGGCTGCGCATCAGGTTGGGGATTTTTCCTTCTGCATGTGGTGAGCAACTGCATTTGTGCAGCAGCACTTGGGTATTTTATTATTGTTATTATTATTAATATTATTATTACTACTACTACTACTACTACTTCTTCCTTTGTTGTCCTATTAAACTGCCCTTATCTCAACCCACAAGTTGTTTTTTTTATTCTTCTCCCTGTCCCCTTGAGGGGGAAGGAGTGAGTGAGTGGCTGCATGGTGCTTAGCTGCCAGCTAAGGCAAAACTATGACAGTGATGTAAACAGATGACTAAATGCCTGTGTAATTCTTTGAAGACAAACTGCAGTAAAAAACAGTGCAAAAATCACACTGCAAATATTTCAGTTCAGTAATCCAAATTTAACAGCATTGTGGGTGCTGCTTTTTAATCTTCATGTGCTTTATTTATGTCTAATTATCTCCTTTACCTTACAAGGGTGTTGTGAAGATTATTTTGTTAATATCCTCAAACCAAAATATGATAGGGGTAGGTACTTTAGAAAGACATCAAAAAGTTAATACTTCCATATTCAATTTGGAAGATAAAAATAAAGCATTAGGAGTATGCATTAAAAGATGAAAATAAAGGAATGTTAAATGATTGCATGATTTTTTGAACACCAACTTTACCAGGTACCAAGTGCCATGAAGGAAATAAAGCATGTTGCTGCATAATTAAGCAAGAGATGTGCACAAGCACGGCCAAATCAAAGTTGCTTTCATAATCTTAACTTTAGCATTTATCAGTTTGTGGAATAGGGTTACAAATGAGCAACACTCTTTTAATCTGTTTTAAACATGACTGCAATTTCATAAAGGGCACAAATAGCAGCATCTGAATGTTAAAATCAGGTTTATGACCCATCAAGAAAAGTACTATGATTTATGTTGAATTTTTTCAGTGGTGGTTGGCTGAGATACATTCTCCAGGTGAATCAAAATTAGTCATAGGGCTAAGAGATTCAGGGTTTCAACCTCAGAAATAAAAGAATCTGAATTGCCTGTTTTCCAAATTAATTAGTCTTCCTACTAAATCTACACTTCACTCATGAGACAAAACTTTCAAGATAGCCCAAAGCCTGAAAATGAGTTGGTTTGGGTGGGGAGGAGGACAGGATGGGAATGTAACACTTGTTACCACAATCACAACATGGAAATCTCCTATTTCTTTACAGATTTCTGTGTAGCAGCTTGTTTTTCCTAACTAATAATGATGAGGCCCATGGACAGCACTGAAGGAAGTTCCATTTGCATCAAGTAATGCTGATAACTTCTGTAAAATCCAGGAAAATCAGAGCTAGAGAGAGACAGGTACACTGAGCGGGACCTAAGTAACCAAGCCTACAGCTTTAACCACTGTCACTTCTGCTTTCACTACAAGCAAGCCACAAAAACAAACCAGAAACTATAAGGCATTAGAGGAAGGAAAAAGAGAAAAAGAGCTAAAATAAGAAAGCAATGCAATAAAGCTTATTTCCACATTATCACTGAGAGTTTGGCAAAAGAATACCAACTGTACACACAAGAGGGTTTGAGCTAACAGCCTTGGTCTGGTGATGTGATTTAAGGAAACTCAGCACCATTAAGCAATAGGTGCATTATTCATACTCTGCCACAAAACATCACTAACTTGAAAAAGGCATAAAAAGATGAACAATGAACTGAAACCCATCAGTCTATTTAAGTTGGGTCTAATAGCATGGTCACCAACATGAGCAGACGAGAGTATGTTCAAAGATGCAATTAAAAGCAGTCACATCTTTCTTCCTTTTTCACACAAGGATTTGTGCACAGCGATATGTGAAAAACCTTGGCATGTGTCTCTGCAGATTCTAGCCTCTACTCAAACTTAAGGCATGCAGGGACAATGGCTTGCACTATAGCAGCTGACCAAAACCACTGGTAAAAATCATTCTGACCTCAGATAGAAGCAAGAAGTCACATTAGAGAGACTACCAAGAAGCGTTAAACAAAAAATGGGTGTGAACAGAATCACTCAATTTGAACAGACTACATCTCAATGTTACTTTGCACTACTTCTCCATAACACTGTGACTCCAATAGTGTGTAACTTCTATTTACTGACATACATATAAAATGAGTACAAAATGATATATGCACTTGAGGGAATTCTAGCTTGAAGCGCTCCTCTAACTGCTTGACACAGAATAAATTGCAACAGCACAAAAAATAGCAGCATGACTAAGCTTCAAACAGTTTCCTTGCTGAAAACAAAAAAGAAATCACTTCTCTCTACCTCACTACTTACTCACGCTGGCTTCTCCGACACCAGCTACGCCTATGAGTATGAGCATGAGGAGGCTTCAGGGACAGTGAATAGTGCAGAAGACAGGAGGAAATCTGGCAGAGAAGCACACCCTTTGGCAGTCTGTATTTCCTCCATTTTCAGGAAACACGCTTTGAATGGAAGTCAACCTCACTATCAAGGTAAGCGTACTACCTGTCCTACTGACAGCTAATACATGTCGATCCTTTCACCCACTGGGCACAGTAAATAGGCAACCTGCAAGCTCCATGGTCAGAAGCAGGATTTTTCCCCTCTGGCAGCTGCCAAAACTTATTTACTGATAAGCCTCAGACAGAAATTATCTGAATAAGCAGCTCACAAAATAAAAGATCAAAACACTAGGAAGTCTATCCATGAGAAAATTAATATTTTAAAGTAAAAGGGAAGAGGAAAAACAAAATATGCTGCAATAAAGGAAAGCAATAGGAACAAAAATGCCAGCAGGAAATGGAAGGAAATGGAGTGGAAAGGGAAAAGAACTGAGGAGACAACACAAAAGAAACAGACACATCTTCGTATATTCATGACTGTACCAAATGGATCAATCTTTTCAGCTTCTAATATAGCCTATGCAGTGTATATGGTGTATATGCAGTGTATATACGTATATATGTAGCAAAATTTAAGGTGGAGATTGTATGCCTTCCTGGCAAACACATTGATTTTACATCCTTATGGTCTAAATTGTCTTTACTAAACAATATTGTAAAATTGGACTAGTGAAGAAACAAATAGTGAATAATACCAGTTAAAGACAGAAAAACAAAAAAAAATCCCTTTATGGAAATAACTCATTTTAGCCTAAAAATAATCTTGAAGTAAACCACCATATTATCTAACAGTATTTATCCAAAATACACAATACTGCTATCTGGTGTTTGGTTGAGTTTGGACAAGTTCTATAATTCAGAATATTTATAACATAGTATATTTATTCTGCATTTTGGTACAAATTAATAAGAAAGATGGTCAGACAGATGGAAATCCAGAAAGGGAGGGAAGAGGGGAGGGAAAGTGAAAATGACATAGTAAGAAAAAAAGAATAATATTTGAAAAGGTGACAACAGTGAGAAAAGGAAAGTAAAGCACTGTGGTCTAGTTTTGCAAAGATTTAAAATCCATTGGGTTCTTAGAGTTAAAAAAAACACAGAACAAAACAAAACAAAAAAACCACACAAAAAAAGAACAAAAAAACCCCCAGAAATAACATTAAAACATTCCAATATTGTTCCAGTCATACACACCTCCCCACTGAAGCTGAAAATAAGAGAGATGGGCAGAGAGACAAGGAGAGGAAGAGAGAGACACATTTCTTGGACCTCATATAGGCAAAGCTTCTATAAAAAGCAATAATGATCTTGCCTGTACAAGGACTTAGAACCTAGTCCAGTACAGAATTGGGCATGAGAGACAGACACACTGAGGGAAGAAAAAAAACTAAGAATGGGGGAGGGGTACTGCTTGGAAAACAGGCAGAATAAACACATCAAAATGGATTAATCGATTATTTTTCTCAATTCTTAAAAAAATAAACACTGGAATGAGAAAAGATGATCATGCTGTTGATGAAATATGTTGAAAATGACAGCCGTGCATTAACAGATAAAACAGGGACCTAACCAAAGTAAAGCAGAAACCTCAAACCCCTTAATTTCTATAGCCTAATTCCAACATTTTTGAGGAAACTAAAGGCTTATTTATATATGTATAATAAGGAGATAAGTCTTTTGTATTAAAAATGCTTACAATAGACCTCAAGATCACACAGAAATAGGTTACTTTAATATGCCATTATCATTAATATAAACAAAATACAAATGCTCTCTGCTAAACAGAAAATTAAAAATCAGCTGTTTCTAGAGTAAGAATAGGTTTGCTTAATTGTCATTTGCAGCTGAAGTTATTACACTTATATATGCTCATTGAATGAAAATACGTTGTGGTATGATAGGAAAAGAGTACCAAACCAGGGACCCGTATGGCCTCTCAAGACCATTTGGTTTGGAATATTTTTGAAATCTGCCACTGTCACAGTCCCTACATTGGCAGAAATTCTCTTAAAATTATTGGAACTCTTGTTGATATAGGGACTGTAGGATCTTTAGCTCCAATTCAGCAAGGTACTTCAGCATGTGTTTTTAAGCAGGGCTTTGATAATTAGACATACGCTTATTTGCTTTGCTGAATCAGGGCCTATATGATTAGATTTTTCCAGGAATTTTTGTTGTCATCTCTTCTTTCTTTTTTTTTTTATTTGAAGACAAGACATTTATGTTAAATATATAGCATGTATAAAATTTTTTTAATATAAATGTACCATTTTTACAAAATTACCAGAAGACAACCATTGGCCTAAATATCTCACCCCTGAGGTCCATCAGCACTTACGCCTTCCCCTTCAGAGGGAATACATTTAGGCCAACATCCTGCACGAGCCATGCTAGTGGTCATTAGGCTTCGAATGAACAGAACCCTCCTCCTTTCGACAAAACACATTCAGAAACCCTCCAAAGGCATTAACACCATGTCTGCGCGTACACACTCGAGCGATGCAATCTGCGTGTGCGATTAAGACATTCCCCTGGGGCAGTCACTTACTAGAATTACTGCTGTCATCCTTGGTTCCATCGAGACTTCCATCGGGGTGCATTTGCAAGTAGTAGCCTTGCCTGCAATATAACCTGGTCACTATACCCTTGAGCTGGGGATCTGAAAGACAAACATATTTTGTCACTAGCCTCAAAACTTTTTCCAAGAGTTATCCCTACTTCTCTCACTGTAGGAGGAAGTTTGGCGAAGCAGCATTGCTGTCTTAAAAGTACTACAACAGGATGGGTCCTGATGGAGATGGAGAAAAATATCGCTGCAGAGTGTTATTAGGGCAGTTGCGTGTTCTGTTCTCTGCCGCCAACATCCTTCATTATCGTTAACAGAGGTAAAACACAGAAAAAAAAGAATACCCCAAATACCCATAGTCAAAACACTTAAACTAGATTAAGCCCTGCAAGAAATATTAGCTGTCAGCAACAAGTATAGAACCTTACAGAAACTAGCAAAACATTAAAAACCCTACTCATTTCATATATGTTAGTAAGTTACTATAATTCACATAAGTTTTAAGTACACTTGCACAAAAAGATCTGTCTCCTTTCACTCTGTACCAAAAGTGATAAACTCATCTGGTATAATATTTTTTAACAGTTCCATCTGAACAGTTCCCAAAATATTTTCCCAGTCTACAACCAGATACAATTCACCTGCCCTCTCCCACCTCCCTGGGAATAACACCCGCAGTCAGGGCAAGACATAACCCTCCTTCTACAGAGGAGAAAAAAACCTGAAAAAACCCCTTAGTAATCTAAAAGTATATGGGATATTCAGGTAGCTGAACAGTTAAGCTACCCAGTTTAATACTCTGCATTTATGAAAATTGCCAAGAATTGGATGGGGGCTGCCAAGCCACGACTCTATGATTCGTCTGAAGGATGGTGCCATACCAAATCACAAGTTAAGCTGCTGCAGAACTAGTTCAGTGCTGAGGAAGAGGACACTGCACCTTAAAAAAAAATCAACAGCACTATCTCTGTGGGACAGTGGCATTAATATTGTTAAACTTAAACTATTAGGTCCAGCTCCAGGCAGTCAGTACATAAACTTGTGGGGACATCGGCATTAAAAGCATCTATGTCGCATCATGCTTAGCTCCACAATAATGAACTAAAATCATAAAGACTTTGAGACACACACATAATAAAATGAACAGGTGAACTTCTAAATAAGACAGAAATTATTTCCATGCAACCCTGTGGCCAGAATACAAAATCTTCCTTGAATTTGTGTATAATTGCTCTCACAATCAGTCACGCAGGGTTACTTACAGTATCCTAAGGGGAGGTGAAAATAAACACTAAGAAACAAAACTGCCTCTGAGTGAAATGCTCTGAAGTTTTCTATGGAGACTCAGTTCCATGAAATGATTATGAATATGGTAAGTTTTTCTTGAATATCCAAATAGGAGTCATATTAAATAAACACATCTAAATTAAAAATATAAGACTAAACTGCAAATATTATAGAAACTAGTACTATAAATATTAACACTGTAAGACTTCTGAGGCATGGAAATAAATAATATAAACATTTTATGATCAACATACAAGCACATTACAACTTCTTTTTTTACCTTTTTAACTACAGATTTGCTTTCCATGAATATTGACATTAGCAAAAGTTTCTCTGCCTTTATATAAGAATATTCAGAAACATTTTTTTAACATTTATATAAACAATAAACTATATTTTCTTTGAATGTACTGTCTCAATCAGCTTTATCAGACAATTCAAAAATATTTTTGTAATTTAAAAGCGAAAGTGAGTTCCTCTTACACAGGCACTATTCCCATCAACGCATGCTTTCAACGTGCACTTCCAAACTGATTTTAAATGTATTTGCTTTACACATATTAAAATGGCATCTTAAAAGACTAAAGAAAAATATTAAAACCAAATTATTACAACTAAAGTTTTAAAAAGGTATTTACAGGAAAATTATCAGCATTTTGAAAAACAGTTTAAACATCCAAAGAACCACAAATAAATGATTTTTTATCATCACTTCTAGCTCAAAGAAGTATCTCATAGAAGGCAAAGTACAGCCAACTTACTCTCACCAGCTGTTTACACCTACTGCTTCAAGGGACAAATGCGAAACCTAGAAGTGACTTTCAAAGTTGTTCTTTATACTCATTCTATTCATTTTTCTAAATTCACAAATAAAATCTAGCTTTGAACAAGAAATTTCACAATCATTTGCCTATGTTTTCACCAAAAGCATTATTTAAATTTAACTGCTTTACCAGCTATCCAAAATGATATCTGAATGAAAATAAGTTGGTCCATAGCTATGCACTTCAGCTAGCATTTCAGGCTTTGCATGATGAGACAGGGTGTGAATCCCCCATTTATTTGTTCACTCAAGTCCAAACACAGTGAAATAATAACTATTATAGCATGAGACCAGAGGATCCTAGTCATGTGTTTTATCTCACCTGTATACAGTTTTAATGGTTTCATTTGTCAGAGAACCGAACAAAACTGTCCTAAAACATGGCTCTTTCACTCCAATGTTTCATTTAAAACTGGCAAAAAGAACAATGGCAAATATGACCACAAAAAATAAAATCCCTCAGCATCCACTGGAGTTTTAATTTTTACCAGAGGAGGGCTTTTTTTTGCCTGTGATTATTTACTTCCTCCCTTTTTTGAGTAACGGCACTAAATAAAAGCCTGTTTGAGCTGGCAAGCAAATGCTTAATGGTGGGTTAGTCTCCTATCAACTCAGAGTCTTATGGAAAATGAACTGCACTACCCTGCCAATTACCAGTCTGTCACAAAAGGAGTTGCTGAGCGAGTCAAATGAAAGCCACTATTTAGAGGTACACTCTAAATGAGTATCAAAATCATGTTAAAAACTGGTAGCTCCAGGTCCTCCACGTTTTACTTGCTCTTTATTCTTTGCATTTGCCTCCTGCAGTTTTCACTTTTGAATATTTCAGCACTAAAAATACCACTCACGCTGGTCCAGAATAAATCAGGTATTTTTTTTTTTAAGATTTCTGGCGCTTCAACAGTCAGTGTGACGACTGTCATTTCTTGCACTCTGATTTTATGATGAGAATTTGCTAGGAATCTTCTCCCTCATCTATTAAACTTTATTTGAAATATCAAAAACATTTATAATATGTATTATGATTAAAAAAAAAACAAAACAAAACAAAACAAAACCAAAAAGCTGCAACCCCCAGATTTCTTGTGAAGTTGGGAAGCAACACACCCACCCAAAGCACAGAGTGTCTCACCCACTCCAGACCCATCTCCCAGTTAGTTCATAAGGCCGGAGACATGTAAAAGGCCACTTTTCCTGACTTGTCACAGAACAGTAGTACCCTGCCAATAGTGTTGCACGGAGTTTTAGGCTGCGATTCTTGCAGTCTCTCTTGCTGAAGCCACTCTACTTTGTATAATAATTACTACCTACCACGGGCATGGTTGGACCCCATCCACTAGACCACAGCTCAAGGTGGTCTCCAGCCCTTCATTGACTTCTGCACAGAAACCCACTGATGCTTCAGACTGATGTCTGGATACTATTCAAAACTTTAAAACATGTGCCAGTACTACTCAGTATTTTAGAAACATTTTCCACTAGGTGATTCAGATCCAGAAGGAGGGACCAAATCCCATGTAAAATGACATTTCCTTTTTGGATTCTCAAGTATCTCAATTCCTGCTCTAATGCTTTTCCCAGTTTCCAAAAGTTGTTTTCTTCTGAAGCATATTGTTTATGTTTAATTGCAACAGTACTCTAACAGGTACAGTCAGTACAGATGATTGCATTACACTCCTTTTGGCTTGTTTTTGGCAAGTTTTGCATCATCATTCCAGCACATAAAAGTTGCATGTTACACAATCACAAAAGCAACCTTCCTAAAGCAAGTACATAGCCAATGGGGAATTCTAAATGCAGAATTTTGTGCTTCATTTAAAGGTGATAAAATCCTAAATAGGCATCTAAAACTATAATGTTCATTCATTATTAAACTCATCAGCTGTTCTTATAATACAGTTCTTGCATTCAAAAGCTCTACACACTCCTAACTTTATTATTTTGACTGTCCTGTCCCCTGGTGTCTCAATGTTTCAAAGTTTCTGATCATGGTTTTGTTGTTTTTTTTTTTACTTTCTCTCATTGTTAATAGGAATTGATAAAATACGGGCATTTATATGCTAGTGCTCTGATTTCAATAATAATTTTTTCAATATCTCATAATACAGACCAGAAAACTAAAATGTAATTAAAAACTTGAAAGAAAAATATTTTTATAAGAAAGTTTTGCTCTATTCAGGACAGAGGGGAAAAGGATAAAATGTTAACTCAGAAAAGCAATAGCTTCCATTATTCCCTGTTCCCATAAGTAATAATAGTACTTATTCTCAAACGCGGTTGCTTTGTGAGCCTATTTCTCTGTGCTCACTTATTTTTCTGTCCTTACGATGATTACAGGGCACTCAACTTCAGTGTTTATTTTTAACTCTACTTTTTATCCGTTCATGCCTCACATCACAAGCTCGTCTCCCGCTGAACTTCACTTTGAGAGCACATTGAAGAGAGACTGCGAGTCCTCCTACGTTCCTGCGCTGTCATTGTCATCGGCGCTTCCACAGAGTGGATGAAATTTCTTGGTAAACTATGAAAGCGGGTCAGAGTTGTGCAAAATGGTTGCTTTTCTTGAAAGCACAGCATCGTACCCTTTGTGCTGGTGTCCTTGCCTTTGTATTGCAAATGTTTTTATGTTAACCGCAAAATGCGCTCCCTTCCATTTGTGTGCACTGGCGTTTTGTCTCTACAATACATTTCAAACTACATGGAATTTGCTTGCCGCTACGTGGTTTTCCTTGAACAAATTTGATCGTCAATAGAATTACAGAAACTTGGCTTCTAGTTGGGATAATTTGTATCTGTTCAGATTCACAGGATGATTGGACTTAATAGACTTGTCTACAGCATAATTGTTAACAGTCTCCTTTACCAGCTGTACTATTTTTGGAGGGTATTTGTTGGAAAGGGAAGAGGTTTAGGTTGTTAAGAGAAAACATTGTTCCAAAATCACAATTTTACACAGGTATGGTAGTTTAATTTTAGTAACTTCATTTAACAATTTGCATTTCTCTTCCTATTGGACTATATTGTAGATCTCCGATGTTTCTGATCTTGCAATACATGGATTTGTGGGAGATTTCTCCCTAAACACTGTTGACCCATGTTCCTTCTAATATGCTAAAATTTAATGATCTCTAATTTCCCAATATCTGAAATAGCTGATGTTAAACACTAGGATATTGAGAAGTAGCTGGCCTCTACTTCCACGCTTACTTAGATAGCACTAGTCTCAGTTTAATGCATTTCATTGTTATCTTCCACTGGCACAAAAAAATCATCTTTCCAACAATATTTACTTTCTCAAAGTTTGTTCCTAAATGCTAAAAATTCTGTTGTCTGAAGTTCCATGTTAGAGCAGTCTTGTTATTACATTTTTTATTTGTTCTTTTAATTTTACATAGGCCTAAAAAATATCCTGTCTTACCGAATCTTCTTGACTTATATAAAATAATTTTCTAGTATTTTGTTTAGGACTCCTTCCTATACCTGAAAATATACTAATTTTCTTGCTTCTGAATTCTGACAGTAAAACATTAACATGATACAAAATATTGCTTAACATTTCTCTTTAAAATAAACATGCTAAGCAATAGATCCCAGAGTTAAGTAATTTCTGTGTCCTCACTTTTGCAATAATCTCCACTTTGTTAGCTTCCTCAAAAAAGCCCAGTGAAAGACCAAACTTTATTTTAGTGACATTCAAAAAATACCAAGGCACCACAATGTGACAGATTCTGTTACCATATAACTTAGCTATAAAATTTGACTAATGCATTGCCCTTTGAATCAATAAATAAATGGGTTTTAAGAATGAGATTGCTCTGAAGATGGCACTGAACGTGGAAAACACAATAGGATGGGCATAGATAACCTTTGCAAATGTAACAATATATTTCACATAACACCTAACTTATCAAAGAATTAAGTTGATTTTCCCTTTCCTAGGTAATTCATGGTTTTAGAACAAAATGTTTAAACATAATGTTTATTTTTACTATCTTGACTAGTTTTCTCCTTGCAGGCTGCATTGCAAAGCAATGAAATATTTGAAGTCAGCTTCTATTTCTTTCACAAACTGTTTTAGAAGTAAATTTGGAAAGCACCTAAACAATTTATTTTAAAAGTATCTGAAACCATCATGGTAATGTTCAACGGAGAGAGGCTAGAAGGGTAATTTGCAATGCTAAGTATTAAATCCTAAACCACATGCCATTTTCTGTTGTTACATACAGGAAGCATCCATAACACTGAGTGGCAAGGGTTCTTAACTTGTTATTAACTTCATGTAATTCTTGCCAGAATACATAAAAGCCCACAAAGTGAAGTAGTATATTCCCTCTGCTTAGATATGCAATAGCATCAGTTCTGAAATGTGCACCTCAAGAACAGTCTATCATATTTACTTTTATTTTCTTGCCAACGGGGCAAAATATTGAAAGAAGCCACTCCATTACTTTCAAGAAACTTTATGTTTTCATCTACTGACTAGCTTCAAAAGTGGAGACAAAGAGATGAATTGCACTGCCAATGACCTGAAACAAAGGACATTTTACTTAGCTATGAAATGATAACTAGGAGTTGAAATATATATTCTATAAAATCATAGAATCATTTTGGTTGGAAAAGATCTTTAAGATTATTGAATCGAACCATTAATCTAGCAGTGCCAAGTCCTACCACTAAACCATGTCCCTAAGCACCACATCTATATGTCTTTTAAATACCTCCAGGGATGGTGACTCCACCACTTCCGTGGGCAGCCTGTTCCAGTGATTGACAATCCTAAGTGATTGACATTTTCCCTAATATCCAATCTAACCCTCCCCTCACACAACTTGAGCTTGTTTCATCTTGTCCTGTCAGTTCTTAATTGGAAGAAGAGGCTGACCCCCACCTGGCTACAACCTCCCTTCAGGTAGGTGTAGAAAGCGATAAGGTCTCCCCTCAGCCTCCTTTTCTCCAGTTTAAACAATCCCAGTTCCCTCAGATGCTCCTCATAAGACTTGTTCTCATATGAAATGTCACAGACTTATTGCAAAGATACCCAGTTTCCTTCAAAAGTTGAACAACATATAAGGCTTTTCTGGTTTCCAAATATCTCCTAATGAAGCAGCCTCAATTTTTACTGCCACCACCAAAACCAGATACATTATTACACTTTGCAAGATTACAAGAACTCACAAATTGTCATTACCACATTGGCTGTGTAGACTGAGCTGAAATTTGTGCAGATTTAAACACGTAAATCAGAAAGCAAACAGAAAAATTATTTGTTCTTTTTCAGCAGTGCTAACAATTTAGTGCATGATGTAAGATCCTGATGAATAAAACCATAAAAGCATTAAGTAGTGACCAAAGACAAATAAACCTGATACTTTAAAAAAAACAAACCCCACTCAAAATGCAATGAAGAAGTACCAAGGAAGTTGATAAATAAATTACATAGGGCTAGACTGAAAGCAGCCCTGAGGAGAAGGACTTGGGGGTGTTGGCAACTCAGCACGAGCTCAACACGAGCCAGCAGTGTGCGCTTGCGGCCCAGAAAGCCAACCGTGTCCTGGGCTGCATCAAAAGCAGCATGACCAGCAGGTTGAGGGAGGTGATTTTGCCCCTCTGCTCTGCTCTCATGAGACCCCACCTGGAGTACTACGTCCAGCTCTAGGGTCCCCGGTACAAGACAGACATGGACCTGTTGATGCGAGGCCAGAGGATGGCCACAAAGTTATCAGAGGGCTGGAGCACATTCCTGCGAGGACAGGCTGAGAGAGTTGGGCTTGTTCAGCCTGGAGAAGAGAAGGCTCCAGGGAGACCTAACTGCCGCCTTCCAGTACCTAAAGGGGACCTACAGAAAAGCTGGTGAGGGCCTCTTTCTTAGGGAGTGCAGTGACCGGACAAGGGGCAATGGGTTTAAACAGATGGAGCATAGATTTAAATATTAGTAAGAAATTCTTTATGACTATTGTGAGGCCCTGGAACACGTTGCCCAGAGAAGCTGTGGAGGCCCCATCCCTGGCAGTTTTCAAGTCTGGGTTGGATGGGGCTTTGGGCAACCTGGTCTAGTGGAGGGTGTCCCTGCCCATGGCAGGGGGATTGGAACTAGATGGTCTTTGAGGTCCTTTCCACTCCTAACCATTCTATGATTCTATGATAAATTAATTACATTTTAATTTAGTGCTCTATGATGTAGAAAACCCAAGGACTCCTTATTTTCTTTTTATCTGACAGAAAGTATTTACTATGAAAAATATGGATCACTGAACTGTCTTCTAACATTCAAAAAAGTGGAAAAGGCAAAGTTTTCCTCAGTTGAACATTATGTATTGCTATCTATTATTATTTAATCTTTACGCTTTAACATAAATACTTACTGTTCAAACCATGTAATTCACCAACACTGTCTGAACAGATTTGTTTACAAAGACATAAAATCCCAGCAAAATGAGAACTGTTAATCACAAATTACATTTCAGTCCTCTTCATGAGCAAGTAATATTACTGGAGATACAGGACTTCAAAGAAAAGTGGCCAGGATGAAAGTAAAATTGATTGAGAAATAGGTAATCACATTGTGAAAGGAAAATAAATGTATTTCCATATTTTTTATTAGTTAGGAACAATATTGTTTCTGTATAAAGCAAAATCACAGAGGTCCCATCAGACAAGCTGGTTTGTACTGTTAATATGAATAAAATACCTTATTTATTTAGAAAAATATTTGTGTAGAAAAGCATGAATGCACTTGCAAAGCTCTACAAAAGAATTTTGAGTATCATTATAGATACAGTACCACTAATAATTTTTTAACATTTTTTGTAACATTCCATTGCTCTTTCACAAAGGGTTGCTATTTTTCAGTTTCACCTCCAAAATCTCTAACAGCAACAGAAATGAAAGCAAAGCAACAGCACTAAAAAAGTATAATAGAGGATCTACTGCCTTATTTCTTTTTTTTAACAAATTATATATCTAGGAAGTGGATTATTAAGAACTACTTGAACCAGAAAATAGCAAGTCATACTAAATATTTCAGTTGTTCTTTCATTTTTGCAGTGTAACTAAGTGTTACTCTGGAATGCTACTTAACCAGGGACCCACTGAAGAAATAGCAGACTTCCCTATACTTTATTCTACTGTACACATGAGCAGCTGTTTATTTTATCTGCAAGAATGCAGTGAGATGGAGAGACAGAAAGAGAAGCAGTGCAGGGCTGCTTTGGTTTTCTGAGATCACATTTTCCCCAAATCCTCCCTGTGAGAAAGATGAGAGTCCTGTTCAGCCTACAGACTGCAAGGCCTCATAATCTGTGGTATTAAACACAATCTAGACATCTTAAAGAGAAGCAGCTTGGAAAACTGATTGTCAACCAGTGTGACAAGAAAATAATCCCTTGTACTTGAACAACACAGTCTGTACCATTTCTAATTCAGAATTACAGACTCATTTCTTCTGTCATTGGTATGACAAAGCCCTGTCTCTTTACTGGAGGTGCTCCCTGCTTATTTTTTGAGATTAACTTGAGCCACAACTTCAAAGTTATTTTGTTTTCTACCCTTCTCTGCTATCCAAAAGAACTTGGAATACACAGAAAGAACACAAACTCTTACAAAGTTACGTGACCCCACGGCTAGGCTTTAAGGAAATCAGTAGATTTTGACATGACGATACAGGACAGAACACACAAATCTGTGACCGGCAGTCACTCAACAAATCCTTTTAGAGGGACCTCAGCAATAATAGCCTTGCATCTCTGTAGAATGCTCCTGCCTCAAGACTGACTCCGGCAAGAAAAAAGTGGCTCTAAGTGGCAGACTCCTTGTATGCCACCTAATGCTCCTAGAGAAAAAAAACAAACCACCTACAAAAAAAACCCCAACAAACAACCAAACCATTTATCCTACCTAGATTACTCCGGCTCTGTTGGAAAGGCTATTTAGTCCAGATATTCAGCTACTAACCAGAAACTAAGCAGAACTATACTCATAGCATCTGTGAGAAAATAAGCAGAAACTGTTCAGGTCAACTTGATTATTCACGAATAAGGAGTAAATCTTCCAATTCTCAGTCTTTTGACTCAGCAGAGACTACTCCAGCCTCACAGTGGCACCATGAACTAAACATACTGTTCACCTGTAAAAAACTGAAAGTAACCTATAAATTAACACCTTGCAAATGTCTCCTAGGTTTTGGATGAGTTCAAAGCTGGTTCATGTTTTGATAGAGACCTACCTAAAAATCACAGAATCACAGAATCACAAGGGTTGGAAGGGACCTCGAAAGATCATCTAGTCCAACCCCCCCCTGCCAAGGCAGGGCCACCTAGAGCACATCACTCAGGAACACGTCCAGTCGGGTTTTGAATGTCTCCAGAGAAGGAGACTCCACAACCTCTCTGGGCAGCCTGTTCCAGTGCTCTGTCACCCTCACAGTAAAAAAGTTTTTCCTCACATTAACCCGAAACCTCCTGTGCTCCAATTTGCACCCGTTGCCCCTTGTCCTATCGCTTAGTGAGGCCGAGAAGAGCCTGGCTCCATCTTCCCAACACTCACCCTTAACATATTTATAAACATTGATGAGGTCACCCCTCAGCCTCCTCTTCTCCAAGCTAAAGAGACCCAGCTCCTTCAGCCTTTCCTCAGAAGGGAGATGTTCCACTCCCTTAATCATCTTAGTGGCTCTGTGCTGGACTCTCTCTAGCAGTTCCCTGTCCTTCTTAAGCTGAGGGGCCCAGAACTGGACGCAATACTCCAGATGCGGCCTCACCAATGCAGAATAGAGGGGGAGGAGGACCTCCCTCGACCTACTGACCACAGCCCTTCTGATGCACCCCAGGATGCCATTGGCCCTCCTGGCCACCAGGGCACACTGCCGGCTCATGGTCATTCCCCCATCCACCAGGACCCCCAGGTCCCTTTCCCCTACACTGCTCTCCAGCAGGTCAGTCCCCAACCTGTACTGGCACATGGGATTCTTCTTTCCCAGGTGCAAGACCCTACACTTGTCCTTGTTAAATCTCATCAGGTTCCTCCCCGCCCAGCTCTCCAGCCTATCTAGGTCCCGCTGAATGGCAGCACATCCCTCTGGTGTGTCAGCCACTCCTCCCAGTTTAGTGTCATCAGCAAACTTGCTGAGGGTACACTCCGTTCCCTCATCAAGGTCGCTGATGAAGATATTGAATAATACCGGACCCAGCACCGACCCCTGAGGGACTCCACTAGTCACAGGCCTCCAACTAGATTCGGCCCCATTGACCACAACTCTCTGACATCTGCCCTCCAGCCAGCGCACAATCCACCTCACTACCTGATCATCCAGGCCACACCTCCTCAGCTTGCCCACAAGGATACCGTGGGAGACAGTGTCAAATGCCTTGCTGAGGTCAAGATAGACCACATCTACTGCCCTTCCATCATCCATCCACCTGGTTACATCCTCATAGAAGGCTATCAGGTTGGTCAAGCATGGTCAATACCTCAAAAACACTGAGGTAAAACCACGACAAAGGGCTTTCAGTCTCTAAATCTACATTTTGTTAGAACACAAATCACAAGAAATACGTTTTAAACATTTAACCTGAAAGTGAAATAAAAATATGTAAAAGTTTCATAAGAAATCTGCCATCCTATCTAGCGCATTTTTACAGCGACTTCATGATCCAGTTTTTCATCCTGCTTTGCTTCCAGTCCAGCTCCCTCACCATGAAGAACTAGCTATACATCTATCACCTGTATATTTTTTAACCTGTTTAGATGACAGGCTCTCCTTGCTCTGTTTCTCACATCCTGTCTTTCAGTCCCTACCTGCTGTACTCTTCAGTCCAGCATCATTTCCTAGCTATGCATCTCCAACTATACTGAGCAGTCAAGAGGATGTAAGACAGCCCTCCTCCCTGCTGCCCAATCACATCTTCAATAACAAAACACATTTGTAAACTAAAAAAATAAACAAATATGCCATCAGTCACATATATCCTTCTTCGGAAATTTATAGAAACACTCAGATTTTCTTTAGGTTAACTATGCACTTAACAAAAGATAGAAACTCCACCTCGTAGCTAACAGAAAATAGTACACAGACAATAATTTCTGGTTTTATACACAGAAGTCTATCAGCACATTGAGCCAAAGCCACCAGAAACTTCATGAGCCTTCACATGCATTTTGCGGAATAGTGAGTCAGACTGAAGATCTATGGCAGTTGTGAATGCGTATTTTTCTCCCAAGATGTGTAATATAAAACTGGCAAAAAAAAAAAAANAAAAAAAAAAAAAAAAAAAAAAAAAAAGAAATCAAAACATATTCCTCAAGTCTGCTGAGCCACAACACTTCCCCAGTGATGGCTCCTCCCTTCACTGTTTGCTTGGCCAAAAACCAGTTACATCAATGTTATTCCTTGTCAAGTCTGGCATCATCACTTAATTCATTACAGATGCCCAATTACGTATGTGAAGATGCTAAATGATGTAAATTCCAGACCTGTCATTGGTGTCTTCCAATGACATATAACAAGTGACATTCCTCTGACCAGGAATGACATCTGCCCCTGAGCTAGTGATTCTGAACTCTTTCAAGACAGAATGGTAGAAACAGGCAGCTCTAGATATCGTTTCCCTCATTCTGAAGGACAGATCTAAAATGGACCAAATTAATTACAGTGAAGAGAGCTTACCTAGCCACCAAAATATCTATCATGCTCTTCAGCCCTGTTCACTCCCATGAGACACTAATGCTCGCAACCCTTCGGACGAGCCTTTTCACCCCAGGACTCAACTCCAGCCCCTGTCAGACTATTTTGTTTGGACTAGATTTATGGTCTGATCCAGACAGCCACTCATTCACTCTTATGTTGCATTAGGAGACCCACCTATACTATAACAATGCAGCCATATGGGCACAAATTTAAACTGGTTTACTTGGCATCCTCAGCTACCAGCTGCTGACTTTCCTCACACCAGGGTTTCCACTCCACTCTTTACTTTGAAGTTTTACAGAACATACACATTCAACTAGCATGTTTTAAACAGAAATCAAGAGCAATTTCATTCTCCAGATCCATTTGCTTGTAGTGCAGCAGTATCTTGTTAGCCCCAGTGAAGACTGAGGCGCTACCATGTGAGCCAGCACTCAGAAGAGCCAACAGGTGTGCTTCTAAAGAAGAAATTACAATTTTTTCTGAGTATTAATATGAAATTATCTTTAAGTGTCTTACATTTCCTGCACATTTATTATACCGACAACTTAAATGTTATTTGAAGCGGAAAGATTAGAGGTTGAAAAAGTGAAGGAAATTTGTCCCCAGGATTTCCACAGCAGCTCTTGCCCATGCCTGGTGACACTGCAGTGACAGCACTGCTGCTAGCCCATATCACTGAGCAGCTGCAACAAGTGGTGCAAATTTTTCTCTGTAATAATTTCCTAATGACAGCCTTCCACTGAATGTTTTGGCTTTCTTCAGCTTCACAACCCCAGGGCCTGAGCTCTCCAAGGCCGGGGCAAGGCTGGCAGCTCAGGGCCGGCTGTGTAGCCCCGCGCCCGCAGTGCCGGTATCAGCCGGGCGGACACCCCTCAGCTGCAGGTTGGTCAGCAGGCTGGCAAGCAAACTTCAAAACCCTGTGTCGACTCAGCGTAGGGTAAAAACAATCATCACCTGTCCCATTTTGGTTTTCTAGCCCTTAGGTGCTCTTACTTGGGCTGTCCGATGCGCAGTCCGAGCGCTGTTCCTCTATACCATAACCATAGGTATTGCTGGTGGCAATCACGTGTAATACTGCAGATGAAATGCTGCTTAGTTTAGTATCATACACATCTCCAGTGCACATTTACATATGCTTCAAAAACAACATAACACAGCATGAAATACCTAACCCTTTTACTTTTTATGAGGATGTAAATTCAAGACTCTCCAGTTTCTAAGAGCAGCCAAGAAAAAAAAAACAAAAAACGAAAGGATATTACTAATTCAGAAAGCTGAACAAAATTAATCTATTTCCTCTTCAACCAAGCTCAGATTATAGCAGAAATCCTTGTTTGTTTTTCAGAGGCCTTTGATGTAGTTCTCTATTCCTACACTCAAATACAGCAGAAATCTCTGACATAAATCTTGTTCAGATTTGACACACAAGCCAAAACTCCCTTTTCTACACACATAGAGGAGGGTCATGTATGGGCCCTGATTACGCTTTATTACGTTCTTCACTAAAATCCGTGTCAGTGAAGCCTGACAGAAGCCTGAGGTTGGATGATGTGAATAAAGGAGCCATGGGGGCATCCAGGATCTTTGTAACTGAAAAAGGACTTGGATCTGAGTCTCCATAGCACCAGCAACTGCCAGGAAGTAGGACGGATGGCCTTTGCTTTTAGAACCAAGATCAACGAAATAGTTTTGCAGTTTACCAAAATAAAAGAACAAGAAACCTTGAAATAAAAAGCAAAACCAATGGATTAAAAGCTTTTCAATTCTTGTCTATTAGGCCGAAGTGAGCAATGACGTGCCATTGGCAGTTGAAAAAACATTGGGTCACACCAAAGCAAACAACATTCTCAATAACTCAGAGTTTAAATCCTTCATTTCCTGACAAACTAAATACTTACTTCAGTCAAAGAGTAAATATTTCATTTCAAAGATGAGTGCAATTTTTTAATTTTAAAATTAAATGGACTGACAACTTGAAATAAAGATTCACTTCAAAGCTGGAAAAAAAACACTAATAAAAATTCTAAGATGTCTATCTGAAAACAAAAGGCTTACTCCAGATTGTTTCCAAGTTCACCCCTTTCCCCTACAAAGAGTAAAATGCTTAAACTAACGTGTCTGTGAAGACTCTTTGAGTCCTACATCTTAGAATCAACAAGCCTGCAAAGAAAAGTACGTTTAAAAAGAGGCCTGTTCTACCAAATATCCCACCTAAAGCACAGGCACACAAATCCTTTCCACCTGAACCCAGGGGTTCAGCTCTGTGGCTTCTGGTTTCACCTATTAGATGTGTATGAAAGGACCCAAGGACCTCATCATAGAGATATGCCCCATGTGGAAAGACAGAGACACCAAGGAAGCAGAGTATTACTACCAGATTCAAATTCTCGTAAGCGTAGAATCTACACCCTTCCTATCGGGAAAGTGTCACGTACTCAGAGAGGACAAGTGTCCTCCATTGAATTTCCTTGGCTCCTTCCTGAAATCTCCAAATGTCCAGCTCTAATGCAAGGAAAACTAAAGTTACTTTTTAATTTCTGCCCCAAAGTGCATCACAAATTGCCTGTGTTTCTACTTGCATTTTTTATTTTGAGAACTTGGCTAGTTTTGAATATTTTGACATAGAAATTTTAAAGGCTATACAGTTATTAATTGAAATTATTATTCAAGTTCAAAGTACAGACTTGTCACTTTTATTATATCTAGGTTAAAAAATCTGTGGTATCTACAAGATTTCTATGTGTCTTGTTGATTACAACATTCTGTAGATTCTAATGAATCTAATAATGTTACACCAAGACTCGAGCAGCGTGAAGAAGGTGAGGATGGCCCCATGGGTAAATCCCAGAGGTCTCTGTCAGGAGAGGAGTGTGGGTCAGGCTCGACTTTGGAGGGGACTGTGCTGGTGCAGGGCACTGGGACACGTTGCTGGAGGAGGACGAGCACTGCCCTCATATTGCAGAGTCACAGTAAAAAGACCCTGCTGCCAGCAGATTTCTATGCAGCGTCTAAACACAGGAGATCAGCATCACTCTCACTTCACAGACAGCAAAACAGAAGCACAATAAGGAGGGATGGATTGTCCAAAGCAGCAATAAAAATGAGGTTCTCTGCAACCTAGTCCAGGACGTAGATCCCCCTACCAAGCTACACAAAAGGACTTAATATGACTGGAAAAGGCACAATTAGCAACTGGATAGACAGAAACTGCTATTTACAAGCATGTCAGGGGCCAATTACTATCCTGAGTTTTACATTAAATTGAGTGTGTTTATTTGTGTAAAACAGTATTAATTCCACTGTTGAAGCAAATGGAAGGATTTTAGTAGAGGAATTTAAAGTGGGGGAAGTGAAGGCAAGGGGAAAAGGCTTGCCACTGCTAATAAAATAAATAGATGTCAGTGCAAATAGACATCACTTATTAGAAGCCTTCTATCCATGCAGCAGAATGACGGCTTATAAAATTTTTCCCCAGCACTTTAATATCTAGTGATGACTGTAACTGGAAGGGATTGAAAAAAAAAGAATCAAAATAACCTTGTCAACAGTTTCCAAACAATTCCAAATAAAATAATCTGCTTTAAAATTGTATGTTGGACAATTCATGCTAACTACTGGGTATGTGTTGTTCAGAATAAATAATTTCTCAGTGGAATTACCTCCTTTGAAAAGTCACAAAGCATTTTAACGGCACTGTTTGTACACTGTAAATAGCTCTAAGAATTTTCTTAAACTCATGAGACATTCAAAGCTGAATAAACTGGAACTTTGTATGAAGATTACCTTACATAGTTTTGGGACTCCAGGAAAAATCTAAAATATTGACATTCAAAAAAAGCGTGACCAGCAGGTGGAGGGAGGTGATTTTGCCCCTGTACTATGATCTCATGACACCCCACCTGGAGTACTGTGTCCAGCTCTGAGGTTCCCAGTACAAGAAAGACGTGAAGCTGATGGTGCAAGTCTGAAGGATGGCCACGAAGGTGATCAGAGGGATGGAGCACCTCTTGTATGAGGACAGGCTGAGAGAGTTGGGCTTGTTCAGCCTGGAGAAGAGAAGGCTCCAGGGAGACCTTATAGCGGCCTTCCTGTACCTGAAGGGGACCTACAGGAAAGCTGGCGAGGGGCTGTTCCTTAGGGAGTACAGTGACAGGACAAGCGGTAATGGGAACAACCTAAAAGAGAGGAGNGTGGGGGGTGTCCCTGCCCATGGCGGGGGGGGTGGGACTAGATGATCCTTGTGGTCCATTCCAACCCAAACCATTCTATGATTCTATGGTTGTATGAATCTCATCTAAAGACTCTAGAGAACCTCCATGGTCACCAATTCATTGGTTGGAAAACATACTTTGTTTTTCAAGGAACTTCAGTGGAACCAAAATATCCCAGAAAAATATTCTGATTCAATGGTAAATGACCACAACAAAAAAATCAATGATATAACAGATGATTGCAATGAAACTTCTCTGAGAAATGCTGTGAGTTGAAGAGCTGGACTCAGTGATGCTTATGGGTCCCTCCCAGCTCAGGATATTCTACTACTCTGTGATTCCATGAGTCATCTGAATCCAGTCAATATCAAAACCCTTTGAAATGCCATGATGAAGGTGAAGCTTTTTCAAAGCTGGCCTTAACAGAAATTTTTTCTTACTAGGGAGAACAGGAAAATGTGCTCAGTAACTCTGTTTCTCTCCAATGAACTTAAGATGACTGCCTTAAAGTCGTAAGTCGAAGGAAACATATGCTAATAGTTAAACCTTCCTGGAAAGGCACACCTCAAAGGGAACAGACCCTCTGGTCTTGTGACATTCACACACAGTATTCCAGAAGAGAAATTACTTCCCTGTCCTACTTGATATCTGTCATATGAGGTCTCTTGAAGAAACAAGTTCATGAGATCCCCCAACAGCAATAAGTAGACTGAATAAAGATCCGGCTCCCTATCATAGTGTACAGGTAAGACCAGTGTACACGAATACTCAGCTAGTCCAACTGATGTCCAAAATCAGCATGTGGATGTGGGAAAATCATGGAATCAGAATGGTTTGGGTTGGAAGAGACCACAAAGATCACCTAGTTCCAACCTCCCTGCCATGGGCAGGGACACCTTCCACCAAACCAGGTTGCCCAAAGCCCCATCCAACCTGGCCTTGAACACTTCCAGGGAGGGGGCCTCCACAG
>VWZZ01003501.1:174418-190795 GCA_013399095.1 Psophia crepitans
CTCCAGCCCTCTGATCAACTTTGTGGCCCTGCTCTGGACTTGCTCCAGCAGCTCCATGTATTTCCTGTATAATGCATAAAGAAAACCTCAAGGGGATGAAGTTTATGCCTCTATTTAGCAGAAAACACTTCTAAGACACTGATGTGATTCTTTTTGTTATGATTATCTGCCTAGGAAACATTCAAAACCAGCTGATGAAATACAGATTCTCCTGTGCTCTGCAGTAATCCTCTTTTCAACTCATCAACCAAGAATGAGCTTCCAGCTCTGCAACTGTCCTACAACTACCATCACTCCACACCACCAAACACCCTGATAATGTCCTGGCATTGGTAACCAACATCAGTCACCTCTTACCTGACTACAGCAACGTATTTTGAAACAGCTTTCCAGCTAGAATTTAGCAGAAAATAATGTTCCCATCATTAAATACTTTTTTTTTTCAGAATAAAACTAGAAAAAAGCTTTCTTCAAAAAATGTTAAAAAGAAGGGAAAAACAGTACCATTTATTCATACAGGTGTAAGTAGCAGCCTGGCAATCAGCACCCACTGGAGATTCAGGTTAAAGACTTGAAATGTCCACATGGTTGGAGATTGCTTGAGCCACAGAGCTGCTTGTTACTCTCTGGGGTTTAACAAAAAAATTTATCTCCAGCCTCAAGACACTTTTCCAACAGAAATTTTAACAAAACTATCCTGTTCTGGTGGAAGTTTGACATTTGGCCAAACCTGACAGAACAGTAAAACAATTTCAGGTAAAATCAAAATATCAGTCCAACAACCTCTACCAGAAGGTCAGAAAAAAATGTAGCTCATCTGGTTAGAAAGAAGGATTACTGCAGACATATGACAATTTCACTTTACTTGCTCACCACAAAATATTTGGTTAATTCTTTTCTCCTTCCTCTAATTGTGATATACAGTCCTAAAGAACTGCTTCACTTTTTTGTTTGCTGTCGGGTTTTTTTTTTAAAGCAATTATAGTTACAAGCATAAAGAACCGAGCAAAATGCAACTGAACCTGAACAGATCACAACAGAAGGTCACTTGAACAAATCACAAAATAAATTACCCAGGTCTTTTAAAGAATCTCTTATTCATTAGGGCAGAGTTTCACCACTGCGACAAGAGCCATAGACAGTCCCAAATTTAGCGCATGTGTACACACACCTGCATGTGTGTGTGCACCGTTCCACCCTCTCCAGCAGAGGTGAAGCCTACTTACTGCTGCAATCACTCCTTTGTCATTATGTGCAAACACAAAGTGGCACAAGCCCTTACAAGATTTATGTTCAGCAGAGCTGCTAAAAACAAGTCCTAGATAAATGAAGCTATTAATTTATTAAAACATACTCTTAACTCATTTTGCTAAACCATGTACTTATCTCCGCTTCCTTATAAGCTTGACTGGAACTTTCTAACCTGCACAGCTCTTGATGTTAAACCTAAGATGTTGCTGCGCCTCCGCATCTGAAGTTTACCATGTTTGCTTATATATAGTTAGTAGTGCGACTCGTCTAAGAATGTACGCTAGAAGACCAATGTAATGTACTGAAATCTGTCTGAATGCCAAACATGACTCATTTTAGTAAGCATCCAGTAAAACTTCCACCAACAGAATGATTTCAGTTATATTTTAAATCAAGTCTGATTCTTTATGAGACAAATAATAGTTTGAGCACTGTTGGACTTTTTTTTAAAAGCTTCCATTCAAACTAAACCCTCCCGCATTTACTTCTAAAAGGTCATAGCAGTTTAATGAACCTGTAGGTATCTTTCCTTACATTCAAAGTGAATGTGAACTTAAAGACAGATGTATTTTTGATTCAACTTTAAGGTGTAGAAAGATAAGTATTTGCAGAGATGGTTTTATCCTTTGGAAAGACAAAACTACCTCTGTCTTTAATTGCAGCTGAAAATATTTCTGTAGTTCTTTGGACACTGTGGAATAAGTAACCTTGTATCTGCAAAGGTTTACTTGGAAAGATACCTTTTTTCTCTAGAAGTTCATAAAATTATCCTAGTTTCTCAAATAGAAGAACACAAACATTCCTATGAATATTATTTTTCCCCTTGAAATCCCCTAAGTACAAAGAACATAAATTTTCCTTTAAAATGTATGAATTACAGGAAATACACAATGCAGTGTACTGGTTTCACTGTCCCTTACTACATCTTGCATAGATTACATGGCTCTGTCCACATCCCTCAGCTTCCCCTCCCTTGCAATATCTGATCTTCATGCATCTGCTAAGGAACATCAGGAATGAAATGCGATATATTTTCAGTATCAGTCAGGTGCATCTGGAAAGGAGAAATTGGGGACGAAAAAGGTCTGGAAATGATAAGGTGTATAAAATGAAGGCAACCCTTTACAGGTGACTAGGGGATTTTAAGCAGTGCCATATTCCTTACCTTATGTAAGATTCCACTAAGATCGTTCTATGTGGCTCAGGCAAACTAAACCGAAATTAGCAGCATGGACCATATTAAGGATATATTAGCAACTTTTACCAGTTCACTCTTCACTGGTCCATTTCAGCAGTAGTGTAGAAAGAGGTCAGGTGTGGGTATAAAGGACAGGTCCATGAAAGTCCTAAGTGTTAGCAGCTCTGAAGTTTCCATAGTTAAAACTATACCATTAAACCCTACAAATGTAAACAAGGCCAGAGGGATGTCAGCATCATCAACAGTTAATGCTCGGAAATGTGCTTTTTTGCACAGTGCTAAATGCACTTTCTCCTTATCAAAAGTCTGTTCATGTACCTACTACTGCCAGGGCTCCTTCTAATGTGCTGTAATAGCTGTTCTCACAGCCTTGCTCGCTAGTTCCAGTGGTGAACTCAGAATGAGGAGCAAATTCTGTAGCTTCATGTGCTAAAATTGAAATCTCAGTCTTGAAAAATATATGCATTTCTGTAAATACCAGAATTAGCGAAACTGAATCAAAGTCTCTGCCGTTGTTTACCAAAACCTGTACAAAAGTTGGTTACGGTCATTAGCAGGTTCCAAACTTGCAGTCCCAGAACCAACTGGCTTTATTTTATTTTCCCTTTACAGAATTGAAACTAATTCCATCTCTTTGCTTTAGTAGAAGAAAGCTGTAACAAAAATAAACTCAATGAAATACACTGGGGATAGAGGGACAGACCTGAAGTTCAGAGTTGTTTTGCTGCATTTCTATACTGTTCATCTTTAAATGTCTCTCCACCCATAGCAAAGCCTGACTTTGCTGCCAGCTCCACTCCACTGACCAAAATTACGTAATTGCTGTCAGGTTGTCACAAACCAGCTGTTATTCCCCTTGGTTGTGCTTTAATATATGAAACTGCAGGGTCATGGCAGATAAGAGGCATTACAGAACTAATAAAATAGAAGTTTAAGCCTGAATAATTCATGTTATGGTACTTTCTAAATAAGTCTTGTATACTTACCGTAATTTTTTTAGATGGAAAAAAATAGGTATATCTCAATTATTTGGTTTATTTTCTTTTCCCCCTCAGGTAATCAGGGGTTTTAGCAATGTGCCTATACAGTACTGCCCAGTCAGGATGCGCCTGTCAAAACAGGCTTTGACTGGAAATGCTGTTCTGGCAAAATAGAAAATACAGCATGCTTTGCAGTGAAAAACTCCACAAACCTAAATGTCGGGGTTTTTTCCCAGATGACAGTACAGTCACTTTCTGAACAGCTTTGTTTAATAAGTTGTTGGTATTACTACTACTCTGATTTCCAAGCCGAAGCTTTTAAGCAGCCAGAGCAGTCTGCAATGCGCTGCTATGTCCTCCTGTCAGGAACTGCTTACTAAGCAGACCACAAACTGCTTCTGCTCTATTTTGGGGTTTTGAGTGGTCTCAAGGTGCGGCCCTAAGGCAACATACCTTCCAGCGGTCTAAGCTTTGTCACAGCACAGCCAAGGATAACTGCGGCCTTGCCTACATCAGAGAGTCATATCTTTCTCCTCAAGAGTCCAGGTGCTCGTGGAAGCAAGATCTCCAACCATACATACTTGCCACAGCGGTCACATAAATATCTGGAGCAATTTTAACATTTAATATCATAACCCATCTACATGTGTTACGTATGTATATCTGCATCCTGTTGCTAGGATAGTCAAGACAACTTCTTCCCTCCCTTCTACTGCTTTTTCTAATTTAATCTGCAGACAAATAGTTACCCAAGCTGCATATAAGCACTATGGTATCTGTTTCACTGCTGCCGCTGGAGCAAAAGGTGAGATCCAGGACAAGAGGGAATGGCCTCAAGTTGCGTAAGGGGAGGTTTAGGTTGGATGTTAGGAAAAACTTCTTCACGGAAAGAGTAGTGAGGCATTGAAATGGACTGCCCAGAGAGGTGGCTGAATCATCATTCCTGCAGACATTCAAAAAACATGTAGACGTGGCACTGCAGGACATGATCTAGTAGGCATGGTGGTGTTAGGTTGATGGTTGGACTTGATGATCTTGGAGGTCCTTTCCAACCTTAGTTGATTCTATGATCCTATGATTGATCTTACCGTAATGACCAAGGAACAGCCTTGTGGCCAGCCTTCCTTCAGCCTTATGTTCACAATGCAAAAGGATGGCAGCATAAATCCCTGAGACTCCGAATGGCAGTACTGAGCAACTGTGTGTTGGGATGGTTGGAAAACAATACGGTTTCCTTTCAAAAGCAGGTCTGCTGTGGTTTATAGGCAAAGGTAGTGGCAAAGGCCTTTCAGAGCTGTAGAAATTCTTATTTCTCCTTTCACTGTGGGAATGCAAATAGGAAAATTTATATCTTGCTCCAAATATAGAGTCTGAATGACCCCAGTAACAAAATTCTACTCAATTTTCTCAGCTTCCCCTGAAATAGGAGCTTAGATGCCAGTAAATAAATAGACAAACTAACAGTATTCAGAATTAACTCACTGATTATCTGTCTCATATTGTTTAAGAAAACACTGATCCAGTGCCTTCCTACAAAGAGAGAGGAGTAAACAGAACTAGCCACACACACAAAATGTGGAAAGCCCAATTGCATCCAGTATGCAGAGAGACCAAGGTCCAATTCATCATGAAAATGTTCTCTCAAAGCTCAACAAGAGTTACAAGACAAAAAAAAAAAAATACTGGCATCTCAATAGTTGTACCCTAAAGACACTCTTCTGTTTCCATGGCAGTAGACAGTAGAGTCCAAAACTGTGTAATTTTCATATTACTTTAAAAAAAAAAAAAAAAAAAAAGCCTTCACAAGGATAAAAATTCAACCCAATAACCAAATGGAGGCATTCAGGACTTACCAAGCTGTCAACATATTAGAGCCACTGTGTGAGACATTGCTGATACTATGGCAGAAGTGAAGAAACATTTTTTCACCTCCTACGCAGCTATGACATATCCCGAAAAAAGAACTCGGTATGCCACAATCTATTGGACTCAGGATGAGAATTGTGCCATTAGTCCTCCGGTGTCACATCTGAACTTCTTTGGAAAATAAACAGCATAGACCCAAATTGTTCCTGTGTAATAGCACACATCTATCCAGAAATCAACTGGAACTAACACAATTATACATACAGACTATTATGCAACCCAAAACTAGCTGTATCTCATATAAATAAATAGGGGGGAAAAAAGCAAATAGTTAGACTTTTTTCTATGTCAGGTTTTGTCTCTAGTAGTCTGTGTCATCCTTGATATGATTAATGGCAATAAAAATACCTAAAAAGAAGCAAAACCTTTTTGCTGCTTCAGGCTCCAAGTGTGGCTGGTTTCCCTATTGTAATTAGGAACCGAAGTTAATCACTACTTAAGAAGCCTAAATTCAGAGTTATTGCTCCAAATAACCCCAATTATGTCCTAGATGGATATTTTTATCAGGACAGAAATAAAATATTTAATCTAGAAGTTTTTCTATAAGTCTAATTTAGAAGTACTTAATATCTCTAGTGAGGTTGTTCAGGTACATTCAACTTAACACCTTAACATGACTGAATTTTCTTAAAGTTTAGCCAAAATTTGCAGTGACTGCTTTTGGAATAAGAGCATCAGCAATGTACCAGCAATGCATTCCCCCCTAACTACTTACACCTAAATACTCGTTAGCGAAGAGTGGAAAACAGGCTTCTCTGCCTTACATCCCTCCCTATATTTAAAACAAATGCCAACTGTGAAAACCAAAATACCAATACTGTGTGAAGTTGGTAACGAGCTGACAAAATTACAGCTAAGAACCTCTAAGCATAAACATTTTTTAAGATAAGATTCACTATGTTCCTCATACCTTCCTTAGGCTGCTTAAACCATGGGGGGTTTAGCTGCTATTATAGGAGCTCTGCAAGTGGAGTTTTAATAAGTCAGATCCAGAATTTTGGACTGTTTATCCATGACAAACTTTGAATAGGACCTGCCCAGTGACATCCAATGATCTAGCAATATACCCTAGTAATTCAACAGAAATGCTTGCTTTTGCTACCAGTTCATTCCAACCATTGTGTCTGCAACACAAAACCTGGTAAAGCAGGGGGATGACCGACTGAATTGCACTGAGTATGCCAAGTGGCCCTGAGATGGCCATTGGCTTGGTCCTGCCACTCCGACATCATGACGACAAGATACAAATGACTATTCATACCTTAGCTTAACTACAGCCAGATTAGTCAGGTTTAACCTATAATAGATTTTTTCAGCTTTTAACTGTATGGAAAACCTGACGAGTCTTTGTTTCTCTGTTGTTAACAGAGACACAATTTTGAGACAGTAACATCCAAGAGTGCTGACAAGCACTAAGGAGACACCTAGAGAGTATGTCTAATGAGAGTGGCTTAGGTTTGTTTTTTTTTCTTTCTGTGGTTTGGAGTCAATTATCTTAGCTGTACAATGGCATTCACTGTTTCCAAAGAAAGAGGGCAGCTTACTAGTAACATTCAGGGTTTTCTAAATGCCATAATTCGTATAAATGTGAGCCATCAACTCATTTTGATATATTTACATGTGCAACTTTTTTGCTCATTTTCCATAGACATTACAACAGAATACTTTTTATACAGAGCGTTACATATCAGTTTTACAAAGATCTCCAGAATCATCTGCATTACACCAAAAGATTTGTTTTTAGGGTAGTAACATCACAACCCTACAGTTATTTAGCTACTTAGACAACAGAATTTAATGAATAAATTTACATCTACAAAAGGACTAAAATGCTACATTTCTTACTTGTACACTTGCAAATTCGGGGACATCTGACCTTTGGAGACAGAATTAAAAAAGTTGAATGTCTTTTTCCCTAAATATACCCACAAAAAATCATTGCTGAGGCTCTGTGGAAGCAGGTCTCTCATTTGCTTTGCCAAAAGTCTATGGACACAGGAACTAGAATGACACTTATTTCTACTTTGTCAGAAAACTAAAATATAACTGGAAGCAATAATGAAGTGGGATTTTCCAATCTAAGGCCTGGAAGAGGTCAACCATAAACTAATCTCTGCACAGAACCATCTTCAGAGGGGAAAAAAAAAAGGTAGGTATAAAAAAGATTCTCAGAATCCAGACAGTTAGTTTAAGCAAGCCAGAACTATGCTAGTAAGGAAGTTAAGACTACTGTCTTTGTTTCTAATATTTATAAAAAAGGTGTAAATCGTCTGTGCACCAGACTCTGTGAGGAGTCTGTGTGATAAACACAAAACTTGACTACCCAAATAAAGGTATTCAGATGAAAAAAAGAACTTTCTTGGTAATGAGAACTGATGATGATGATTTATGTTGTTTGCTATTAGTAATTTTCTATTGAGTTCCTTAGGAGGAACATATATATTTTCAAATCCTTAAAAATTACACAAGCTAATTTCAATAATATCTACTAGAAACACCACAGGTTTGCATTTCTTCAGACTACCTGCATCAGCAGAGATCAATCTCTCTCAACTTTTCAACCCCAGGAATAGCTTTCTGTTAAAAAATTCTAAAGTATCCCGTGTTATTTTATAATTAGTCTTATGTCTTGGCACAGTCATGATCCAAGATAATTTATAAGATAATGAAAAGGAACTAATAGTGGGAGGAATCCATTATTCATGGTTTGTGCGTCCCTACACAAGAAAAGGACAAGTCAAACATACCTAGGTCTTCATCCTGTAATCATACCTCTACTTTCTTGAGGACAAGCATGGGTAACCTTCCGGACTTCAATGCCATGCGTATACCTCCACGTACAAGCCTGACCAGAGCTTGTCTTGTACAAGACAGGACTTGCAGTGGACACGAGAGGAGCCTTGCTAAAATCCAAAAGGTGTAGCGGAGCCATGCCACAATGCAAGTCTCTTCCTAGTGTTGCAGAAAGAGATTTCATAGTTGATGGAATCTTATTTTTTATTGGCTTATAGAATCACAGAATGATTTGGGTTGGAAGGGACCTCAAAGACCATCTAGTTCCAACCTCCCTGCCATGGGCAGGGACACCCTCCACTAGACCAGGTTGCCCAAAGCCCCATCCAACCTGGCCTTGAACTCTTCCAGGGATGGGGCATCCACAGCTTCTCTGGGCAACCTGTTCCAGTGCCTCACCACCCTCACAGGGAAGAATTTCTTCCTAACATCTAATCTAAATCTCTCCTCTTTTAGTTTAAATCTATTTCCCCTTGTCCGGTCACTCCCTGTCCTTGTAAACAGCCCCTCTCCAGCTCTCCTGTAGGCACCTTTAGGTACTGGAAGGCCACAATTAGGTCTCCCTGGAGCCTTCTCTTCTCCAGGCTGAACAAGCCCAACTCCCTCAGCCTGTCCTCATAGCAGAGGTGCTCCAGCCCTCTGAGCAGCTCTGTGGCTCTCCCCTGGACTTGCTCTAGCAGCTCCAAATTAAATAACAGACTTTAATACACTGCTGGGAACAAAATATTACACATTTCATGTGTGTTTGTTCTGTTTACAAAGAAGAATCTGTTCTGATTACACAGCAAGAAAAGTGAAAGAAGAAAATAGAGCAATGAAGTTTGAGAGTTCATTTATTTCATAGTCACTGGTATACAGATTACAGTGGCAAATTTTTCAACTCATCAGAATTTTGTATGAAGAGATACAAACCACTAATTAAGGTAGAGGAATTCAAGTCTCAGTTATACATAAACTACTTAGATGAAAATGAGAGGAGCATCTGTTTAATCTGGAATATTCACAATGCATAAAGCAGTAAGTATGCGAACAACTGAACACTCAGTAGATGCTGCAAGATTTTGGAACAGTTATGAACTATAGTCCATGAACTACAGAGTTCAGGTTACAAGGGAGAATGATTGGTGAAAAACCTTATTTCACCACATTAATGAACATACCAATTTGTTACATGACTGTTCATTTAAAAAAACCCACAATCATGAATAAAAAGCAAAATAAATAAAAATATTAATACCTATTTTATTTATGCTCTTGCAAACAGATTATTCTTTATAAATTACCAATAAACTTCACAGACATTGTTTTAATCACAAAAATTAAGTCTGCTGTTATATGAAAAACTCTGTTACAGATTTGGAAAGAAAATATAAGTGTCATACTGAAATACACTTCTTGTTGGTGAAGAACTCATTGTTTCATTATAGCATATAGTTTTTAAAGAAGAGAAATAACTTAATCTAGGCATTACAGATATGTAATGTTTTCAGATAAGAAGGTATACGTAAGCAGTAAATTTAGTATGTATGATCACAGAAGTCTGAAGTCAATAGTTGCCTTTCAACAACATCTTTCAATCACACTACAGAAAATACTACAATAAAATCATAGTAATTTTAGTAAAAAAACCCCAAAACAACAACATTGCTCCAGTTTTATATGGTAAGGAAGTGAGTGTCTCTGTAACACTCAGGGAGGGCAAATTCTCATCAAAACCAAACTGGGAATACCTATAATGCATTGCTGCATTAAGGGAGGCCCTGGTACCAGCTACCACCTCTAGGCTCATAATTCCACAGGAATCTCCATTGTAAAGAAACCTGCTGACCTTTTCTGAAGCCTGACATATCTGCTCTTTGCTGAGTGACTTTGAAATTCAGTAACAAAAATGCCTTGAGGCTTGAAAACTCCCTTTTCATTAGGACACAGAATTCCACTCAGGCTTACCTGTACAGTGAACCATTAAAAAATGGAGACTAATTTTAAAAAAAAAATCTTTATTTCCTGTCTCTCATTTGCATTTTATTAAAAAAAACCAACCCTGGAAATATTCTAGCAACCAAAACTAGATGCCTTCTGGAGCCAGGCTTCACAGTACTAAAGCAGGATCAGGGGCAGCTACACTTAGTGTATTGGATACATCTTGGATTTTGCAAAATAAAGCAGAAAGGGCAGGCTTTGCAATGGAAATGAAAGCTTGTTAGAAGGACTTTTTACTTTTTTTTTAATTTAAATCAACTTCTACAGAGAGAAGTGTGCTTGTGTTTCATAATACTGAAATATTCTTACTAGAAATAAAATGCTTGATTTAATCTTTTTAAAAAATGTGGAGTTCCATCATTTATTTATGCTGATTACTGCCAATCAGCAGTCCGAGCTTTGTTCAATTTACAGCAGTTTTACAGCACAGTAATTCCAATGTCTTTCAAAAGTTCTATACCTGGGCAAAGGATTAGAATCAAGACCACAGGTTTAATTAAATTATTTGGTTTAGTTACATCCTAGAGATTATACTTTATATCCTAGAGAAAGGATGTGCTTCACATTCCTACTTCAGTCAACTTTCTCTAGCTTCATTTATGAAAAAACAAACAACCTGTGATCCTGAAAACCTTGAGGGAACAAGGTTTCTTGATTTTTTTTCAACATAGTCCATACATTTAAATTTTATATGAATCTTTTACGATTTACTTCTTTGAAGCTTATATTAGCTTTCCTTTGAAATACCAAAAATTCTTCATCTTCTTTGGTTATATATTTATTTATTTACAGAAATGTAAATTTTAGTAATGTCACCTATTTCAGGATATGCTGCAATCATCTCTAGGTTGTAACATAGAATCAGAACTTGAGTGTCCTGGACTCGACTCCTGCCCATTTCTACCTTGATCCAATTATATATTCCTAAATCCTCGCACCTAAAGCAGCTAGTTTCTTTCTTAGCACCAGCACAGGGTATGTTCCCTCATTTTCGGTTCTATAGGAAAATATATTGG
Organism: Psophia crepitans; assembly: GCA_013399095.1. Lineage (NCBI taxonomy): Eukaryota > Metazoa > Chordata > Aves > Gruiformes > Psophiidae > Psophia > Psophia crepitans. The sequence goes on from VWZZ01003501.1 coordinate 185,563, forward strand.
AAGATCTAAACTTGATCTCATCAAGTTACCTGATTTGTGTAATTAAAATGAAAAGCTAAACTCCTAAAATACAGAAATGTTATGGTCTACAGTGCAATGAAAGTAGGTTGCTGATTTTAGATCACAACCAGAAAAAATCAGAGCTTTACTAATTTTCTCATCCTCTTCTACCATGGAATGTAGTAACATTTACTCTTTCTATTTTCACACCACTCCATGTATGGCAGAGTGTAAGATCTTATGCATAGAGTCTAAAACAAGACTTTAACAGCAAAGTTTTCTGTAATAAACTTTTTGAGTGTTATCTCTACATTAAAATTAATTACTGCTGTTTATGAGCTACTGACTTGAAAATTTATTATTCAAAATGAGTTTTAAGCACTCATTTTTTGTTTAATTCAAACTAACAGACCGAAATACCCTGAAAAAAATGACATCCATTAATAGATTAGATATTGATAAGACTCAATTCTGTCTTTAACACAGAATTAGAAACCTGACCTTACCTATAACATTTCGATCACTACACTGCCATGAGTCAGAAACCACCTATACTGAAATCTCTCTTAATATCTCTATTAACCAGATATTTAGTTCTACAATGCATTTAATAGATACAATAACTGATATACCTTACAAAAAAAAGATCACTATATGTGGACAGAAACTGCCTGAACTTTGGAGATCCAGCAAGATCAGTCATGAATGAAGAGTTCCTTTGCTAATGACGGGTTAAATCTCTGATTACCAAGTGAAGATGGTGCAAAGCAATGTTTGTATACAGGAGAACCGAAATTTGGGTTCCTCCAATTTCGTGTATCCTCCAGATACGCAAATTTCCTGAGGTAAATCAATGTAAATCAGTGCTTATCAGGAAGAAAGAAGTGACAAAAAAACCCCAAACCCAAACTAGACAACACAGTACTTTATAGACAGAAAAAGCAATGAATTCAAGCCAAAAAAAATGTGAAATCTTTGAGAAATTTCAAAAAAATCTTTACTTGCAGCTAGTACCAAACTTATAATATTTAGAAAACATAAAATTTTTACTGGTCTGTAAAGTTATCTGATTTCTACTTTTAGCATAATATTTTAAGATATAAAATGCGTATAGCTAAGTTTTTCGACTCAGTTTAAATTAAAATGGGAGATATTCTGAAATAACATTAGTACGGCACTACATGTACGTTAAATGCTCACTATTCTATCAGCAATGTTCGTGACATTTTTAAAAAATCAACAGCACCTAAAATTATTATACCATTTTAAAACTCTTTTTCCCAATTTCCTCCCAAAAACATCTCATCCATCACTTTTAGAGCCACCTAGACCAGTTCAGAAGAAGAGAATTACAGTCCAGCCATTACTACAATTCTTCTTAAAGACTCCCTTAGGCAAGCACAGGGTCTATATGAAATACTGAACACACAGGAAAGAAAACTTCACGCTGAGTCTAGCAAAACACATATTTAAAAAATATTTTTAAATGTGCTTAGAATATTTTACATGAGAAACAGCATATTTACGCATTTTCAATTTGTGATGATCATGCAGTCCTTTGAACAGATTACCAGTGAGGGGGAAAAAATTGAAAAATTAATTTTTACATATATATATTTATACACTGTTAAGACTGGGTTTATAATTCCAAAAGGGTTGTGGGTTAATCAGTTTCATTTGAAACAAAGCAATGAAGAATAAGCAACATCAGTTCAACACCCAGAAAAATAGACAGTCTTGCACCTAGACAATGCAGTAGCTGTGGGCTTTAGTGAACTGCCAAGAAGAATTAATTCTGAGGAAAGTCACATGAGAAAGTGCAGCTACAGGTTTTGGTCCGCTGAAACTTTGAGCAAGCCAGATCATCCAAGGCTGGGGCTGGGATGGGACAGGGATTCAATGCGGTTTCTTAAGCTTTGGGAAATGAGGCACATACACCTGTGTGCACAGATCTCCACTTCAGTTCCGCTCACACCGTTCCAAAAGAAGGAGAACTCAAAACGACTTGTGGTGCTATGTATATGGGAAATTATCTTACATCTGAGATTATGGGCCAATCCCATGTCTGCTGCAAAACACTAGCTGATACACTGAGGAATTTTCCAAAAATGCTTCCTTTGGAGAATTAAATTACCTTTGTAGATGCAATAATATCTAATCAGCGTGTTTTCTGAACATGTTCCATAGGTCTCTCTTTCTTATAAATATTAATGTACAAAATCAGAGGCCAAGTGACTCCAAAATTCATACGCTCTATGTATAAATTTAGAAGTTTTAATGTGGTATTAGCACACAGAAACAGTAAACATCACGCTTGGTTTTTAACACATTTAAATGTTGAGTATTTTCCAGTAGAATACTCTCAAGGGACCTAATTAACCAAATGACGGTTTTTCAGATTAGCAAAGAAGCTAGATATGTAGATGAAAATACAGGCTAAGAAGTCTGATTTTGCACTAGTGATAAGCATACGTTTTTAATCTCTGCGCACTGTAGCTGCACGAGGTGAGGCAATGACTTTTATTTTCTTCTTTTTATTGGGTAGCCCCAGGTTATATAAGGTTATTTCACATGAAGGCTCAAAATCTTGCCTGTCAGTTCTCCCATTTGTGATTATATTAACATAAATTAAGCCATTTTAACCGAACAACCTCTAATCCAGGACAGGATGATTCATAATTGATTGATGTCTGGCAACAGTGTCAGGTAAGATCTTGGCTTCATGGCTACCCGGAAATTAATGACAGCGATTTCTTCATCAGATGACAGGTAGGATAAAATAAAGATGAAAGAAATCTGACCTATCATAATACTAAACAATATGAATCAAAAGCTGTCCGGTAAATTAAAATGGTTTCATCCACTCAGTAGATTACCAGACAAGTCTCAAACAGAAATCACTTTGCCAGTTTAATTATTAATCAAAGGTTTAGAAAAGCCGTTTAAAACTACCATTTTGTCTAGCATTAGAGCCAATATATAAGCAAATAAAAATAGTACCCTTTACCCTGAGTGAGCTCCTGGATGTGTCTTTAATGCCACCCTTCCTAAATGTTAGTGTCTCAAAACACTCTTCTGGTGATAATTCAGTATGCCCCTAAAGGTAGGACTGTGAACAGAAAATTAGTCACAATGACAGAAAAAAATTTATAGCAGTTGGGAATATATTTGTTTTTAGCATGTTACGTATTTGCAATAACTTCACTTGTTCACGAATAAATCCTACTGAACAAGAACAGTACTAACAGGGATTTTTTAAGAGTTTAAAAATAAAGAATATTTTCAAAAGTTTGCTGACATGTCGGTAAGTGTGCAGTGTGCATTCATTGTGCATATCTATTTATCAAATTTACATACACATGTATGTACAAGAGCAAATGTAATTTTTAATTTTAAAAGCAGCATCACTGGGTTTTGCTGCCTGTTTCAAAGATGGGAAGACACTCATTTTGTATATGTAAGTACAAAGCAAAACACTTCTTATTCCGTGAGAAATACAGTCTAGCTTTTACTGCTCTACGTAACAAATATTTTCCATATACTTCTACTCTTCCATTGAATTGTACGAGAATGCTGCAGATGGCTTGTCACATCTCGATTAGCTCATTTTTCAAAATGCTCTCATGACACACTGTGTATCATTTACACCAGGCTTATTTGTCAAAATCCCATAGCACCTTTCTGACAACAGATGTTTTGAAATGCATCCTGTTTTGCTTGGAAAAGACTTACTTTAATGGGTTCGACAGTATGATTTCACTGAAGAATTCAGTGGTCATTTAACCCAGTTTAGGAAAACTAAATGTTCATTTTGTCACTCATACACAGTACTTTCAAAGCAATCAGCCCTATAAAATATGGGGTTTTTTTCCAAATGATTATTCCTTCTAAATTACTGTGCATAAGATGTTTAAGTAATGACTTCTGCTTGTTTCTTCATTTTCCCTCCTAAATAGCATGCAACTTCGAATCCACAGGTACTCCACGTATCACTTTAGGCATCATGAGCACACACAGGAAAAGGCACGACAGTAATTTTTTTCAGCCGGAATTCTTACGGATGAGTGGTAATTCTGAGACCTTAATGCAAATCAATGGATACATATCACCATGTCTCCATTTGAAGGATTCTTAGAGAAAATAAACTCGAGGTCCGAGTTCATGATGCAGACCTTACTAGTGAATAGCCCTTGTTCTCGTTGTTCTTACCGAAATCATCAGTACCAGTGGTATGGGTTAACAGCCGAGTTATATCCAGTTATACCCAGTTCTCTTATTCAAGAATGTCACAAAATGCCTTATGAAAAATGAATGAATGAAAAAGGATGAGTTCAGAAGTCTCTCTAAAGCCCTTTCCCACCAAAGTAAATATTTGGCATCTTGGTGCTGTGAGACAGTCATCTTCTCCCCAAACCAGAACACAGTCAAGTACAGAGTTTTCCCCCAAATAAGACTGCACAGGTGGTTGAGAACAATTGCTCAGTTAGCAAATCCCCCTAAACTTGCTTTCATGAACAAGTATCACATATATAAATCCACCATCATAAACCAAGTACTCTAGTCTTCTTTTTAAGCGCACATGCAGACTGTCTAAAAATAAGTCACCATAGATTTTGCCACTGACATGTTCTCGCTCATCTTCCTTATATCCCTGTACTACCTAAAAATGGCAAGATTTAGCTCGCATTGGGAGTTACAAGAAACAATCCTTATAGTAATAAACCCATGTAAAAATAAAGTTGTATGGATGCTGTCAATCTATGCTACTTCAGGTACGAAACACGGGGGAAAACAAAAAGCAGGAAGGATCAATCAGGACAGATGGTCCCTTTGCTTCTCAAAATGATCCTCCAACCCAGCCTAAAGAGGAGCTATAGTATGCATACCAAACTGCAACACATGGTGGCATTCTCTAGTGTCACAGCGGATGGCTGGTACTTTACCGCTGGCTGGCAGGTATTAGCCACCTTTCGAGTGATACTTAACATTTTTTTGCCCTTTGGTTCTAAAACTACTTGTTTCCTGAGGACCAGCAAAACGTAAGTCACGATCATTTCTGAACGCTGTTGAATACTGAGTTGGATACCACAAAATTAAATAAAAATAATAATTGAGAAGTCTTTGTGATATCATTTAACTCCTTTTATTTCTAGGGTTCTAATACAAAGTACTGGATAAAAGGCAGTCACCATGGTACCAGATTTACCCATCTCGGCTGACTACCGGCCATCTG
>VWZZ01003502.1:9598-148856 GCA_013399095.1 Psophia crepitans
TTTTTGCCTGGACCTCTGGTGGCCTTGGCAATATGAGTCTTGTAAATCAAATTCATGTGAACTAGTCTTTGCTGGGTTTAGTAGATTTATAAATGACACTATAATGCTCTAGATGCTACTGATTAAACCCAAGGTATTGGTAAGCTATGAATTGGCAAGCTTTAAAGCAGAATATTGAATGATTATCATAACAATAAATATACTTCCAGCAGTTAAACAAATATCTTTTTTAAAAAAAAAAAAAAAATATTTGCTCACAGCATACAAACTGAGTTGGTGAAAGAAATGTGCATCTATTTTTCTTAGATAAGTGTCTGGTTTTAGGATAAATGTGCAGTGGTTTATGTGGGAGGCTGTTCAAAGAAAACAGCCCACACACGAAGATCTTGTCTTTTTTTACATGTAATACAATTTAATGGATATCTTTTTTTAAAAGCAAAACTTAATTTCTGTACAAAACTCCAAATTGGTAGAAGCATCACATAAACATGTGCCTCTGCAGACGTTTTCACAGCTGCGTTCTTTAGAAGCATTTGTGCAAAGTTGTAGTGATTGTGTCTGCAGCAACAAGAATTTGCTTGGTAGTATAATTACATGCAGGATCTGGCGAGAGAACTGATGGGTAATTAAAACTTTTTGGTTAACTTTTTTAAAGCGATCTTGCTTTGATTGCAGATTTTAGTATTTGGGCAGTTTCAAGAAGTGATGAAAGGATTGTTGCCCCATCCCAGTGCTGCGCATAGAAAAGGTGTCCCATACAGGCTGAGTGTCAGCAGCCACCTCCTCTGCCATCAGTGGCAAGCTCTGCAAGAACTTTCCTTCTCATAGGTCATCTCTGACCCAGGTTTTAAGGAGATAATAAATGCAAAGGTTGGGTTTTTTTCAGTAATAGCCTAATCTGCAGTCGCTATATTTGCTATTGAGAGTTTAGTTTGTACCAAATTAAATAGCCAGTGACAGGATAGCTTTAAAATAGATGAACAACAATCACTGTAGGCAAGCCTAGTAAGTATATGCTTATATACAAGATCCTGTAGATGAACAAATATTCTTCTTTATGGAAAGTCAAGAACAAAGAAACTAAATAGTGCTTAGTGGCAAGCTGTGTTGCCTATTAGTAGTCTGAAGTCTACTTTAAAGATTAGTACCTGAGAGTCTGATTCTCTGTCTGACAGTGTTTTCAGCTGACGTTAGCTTTAGCTTATCCGCTAGCAAAAAGAGCCTAATATTTACTACTCTCATAGATTGTAAGTGCTACACAAGTGCAAATTATTATTACCAGTAATTTAATTGGAAGATAGTGATAGTGACAAATATCAATACATATACGTTGTTAAGGAAATCTTTTTTTCTACTATGTTGTCCTTTTCCAGTTAGGTTGATAACCATCGAGCAATCCTTCCTTTTCATTCTTCTTCTTTAATTCTGCCATTGGATTGTAGAAAGCACCTCAGAACAATTCCTTTTGTACCTAAAGGAAGAACTGGACTTTGAACAGAAAATACTAGTTTGCTTGTCTGCTTATTTTGTGGTACTGTTGTGGGAGGCCTGGGTGGCAGCGGTAGGTTGTGAGTGTCACTGTGGTTCGTGGTCACTCTGACACATGCAGCATGGCACAGTCTCTGCAACTACTTGCAGTCACATGAAGAGCGGCTGCTCACCTGAACCACCTTGACTTCGGCTCATCCTGCAATCCCAAGACCATTGAAAACAAAAGAGTTTAAGTATTTAAAACCCTTGGTGAATCTTGGGTCTTCCTCAAATTGTGCACCTGGTGACACGGGTATGCAGAGTGCCACAAGGTCCTCCTGGAGGTGCTACTGGTGTGTCCATGTCCGAGTTTGAATCTGCCAAAGTGAGCATGATTTTCTTGCCTGGTGTGAGCAGGAAAGGTTGGTTTGATAGCTCTTCTGGGAGTCCTTGTGAAACCTAAGCCAATAACATCTTTTAAAATACAGATGAGTAAGGAATACTGATTATAAAGAGGTTTTGACAGCAATACCTCGGTGCGTAAGCATAAGGTGGCTCTTAACTGTAGGGTGTAAACAGACTGAGAAACACTGGAAGGGGTGGTTGGGTTTCTGTGGGCCTGAGCTATGGGAAAAGGAGGAGGAGTGGTACTTATAATGGATATTTGCTTCTTGGAATAAATAATTCATCTCACCGTAATAGTCCCCACCCTCCTCATATCTCCAACAGATTTCTGAATGAGCTTGCAACAAACTCATAAGAACTAAGATGGTCTGGTTATGGTAGAACAGAGCTCTGTGCATGTTAATCAGTTTCTCGGAGACAGAAGACATAAAAGATGCAATACCTCACAGAGTCAATACATCTTTTTTGAAATTAATTCCAATTCCTATCTTTTACTGGTAAAAATGAGAGGGAGCACGTGCAGATGTTTAGCCTGTGTGTTGCTTTGCAGAACTATTCCATTAGATCAGCAGACTGTGGATGAATAATTAAAAAGTATAATGTAGGCTGTTCTGTATGTGTGTTTGCTGAATAAGGTTTACCACTATTCTTTGTCATGATACAAAACGAGTTCATAAACTGTATTTAGTGTATTGACAGTGATTTGAAAGCTATTTCAAGGTATTATATGAGCATTTACAAATAATAGAGTGCCTCATCCAACTCATAGACAAGACAAGGAGCAGCTGCAATTGCTGTAACTGCTGCTGGAACCTAAGCAAATTAATTTTGGAAAAATTGTGTATTTTCCAGTATCTCTGTTGTCAGTCTGGACATAAACACACAAAAAATCTCAGGCAGAGTACTTGGGCACAGGAAGGTTTGGGACCACCCATTCTGGTTAGTGTCTTTGTGGTTTTGTCACTTTTTGTCCATTGTAGGCTTCCTTGGGCCCAAGAAACAGGTGTCATAGTGCGCAACTGATGGGTGTTTTGATTATTCAGGAGATGCCCTCACCCCTCACAAAGCACCTGTGAAAATAATAGTCACTTCCTTAGAACAGATATAAGGGGGAAAGGAGTATATTTCTGTCGAAGGCCCTGTGGTGCTGTTTTCACTAACCTATTCTGAGAACTCTGTTGGTGTTAGCAGTAATCCTGATACAAGGAGAGATGGTTTCACGTCATCAGGGTGATTAAATTGAAGCTGTGTTAGAACAGTCAAATTTCAGTTTGATTGCAATCACAAAAACCTCAAGCAGAAAAGGACAATCTGAGGTCAAGAGTGGAGTGGAACTGCCAAATTCACACAGGTGAACATAGACTAAGGAATGGGAGAATGTTGAGAAATTTGGATAGTGCTGCTGTAAGGATTTAATTCAGAAATTAATATATTACTCCTGGTAAGTATATGACAGCATATACTCCTGCATAGCAAGTAAGTTACCCTGTTTCAGAAGGATTTTGTGACAGCAGCTGTCCTGCCTGCTTTGATCAAAAACCTGAATTTGGGAGTGTTGAGAAAACAAAGGCACAATTCCTGCTCTGACAGTACAGTGGGCCTTGCTTTTCCATGAACTAGTTCAGATATAGCATATCAAAAACTAAAAGCTAACTGTTTCTGACGGAGAGTGACAGTGTTCACAGCTTAATCTTCCTATCTAGGTGATGCTTTGTGTTCAGAAAGAAGGCCTTAGAGAATCATCAGGATATGTCACTGAGTGGGGGAGTAAATAAATAAAAAGCAAGTATATCACTGAGGTGATAATTTTTTCTTCCTGATAATTCTGTTCCTGTGCTTGTGAGCAGGAGAGATGGGGTAGCCTATTTCCAGCCGTGCCGCTCCCTCTGGAGTCTCCTATTATACTTAGTATTAATGCCTCGGCTTTAATACTAAGGGTATGCCATATGGCAAAAAGGGTGGAAATTGTCAAATGAAATATCTCTTCATTTTAAACCAAAGAAAGTTACTGTCCTTCAGTTGCAGCCTGCAACAGCAAATGTGGCAAGTAAACAACGTTAGCTGCAATGTTCTGCGAGGTGTCTGCAGGTTATTGTAATAAACTTTTCCATTATTGCTTTCTCCAAACAATTTGCAGTCTAACAGCACTAGGGGACTGCAGTAAACAGAGTGGTTCAGTTCTGCATTGTAAATATTGCCTGGAATAAATAGGAAATACAACATCTTTGAAGAAGGGAAGGGGAGGACATTTAAGTCAAGCAGCCTAACTGCACCCGTGTCCCTTTGTCTAGTGTTTCCTAGCAGCTGGTCTTCTACCTTCAGAGGTGCCCTGGCTCTAGGACCCAAGTAGCCTAGGGATTTAAATAGCGTTTAGGTCTTCAGAATCTGAGCCACATTTGAGATGCTGTTCTGTGAACCAGAAGTGGTGTGAAAAAATGATACAAAGTTGGGAGTCAACAGAGAAACAAAAAGAGCCGTGACTCCTCAGCGGATCAAAAGGGAAGGAATCCAGGCATGAATGTTCGGAGAGGCAGAAGCCCAGTATGTAGAAGAAGCTAGGAGAGCACAGCAGTATCATCTATGCTTTCAGAGTGCTGGTGCTCCCTCCTCTGTTTTTGGCTGGTGTCTTGGGATAGATGTGTGGAATGGGATGCAGCAAGGGGGGTGGGAAACTTAAAAGGGTATGGAAGATGGAAAGCAGAAGGAGCTGGCCCAAATGAACAAGCTGTGCTAGTTTCCTTGTACAGGATGCAGAAGTTGTTTCTAACGCTAGGATATAAGGAGCCTTAAGCTCCTGAATGGCAATTACCAGTGCAGTCTGCTCTATAGGTAGAAATTGTTCTTCAAGCTGCAGAATTTTTCCTCCTCTCTGTCCCTTTAAGCAAGCATTGTTCATTCACAATGCATGACAAATCCAGCTTTCCTTTTGCCTCTAGTTGTTTGAATCCACTCAAATAAAGGATTTCTGGGAACTGCTGCTTTGCATCATCTTTTCTAAATTGGTGCCAAGATTTGGATCTATCCCTAAGAATCAGAATACCATAAGGAAACAAATTGGAGCAAAATTTTCTGTGATTGTCATTTCTTTGTCTGTTAAAATTAATTGTTTGTCAGTTTACAGGATAGATTGTCTCTAAATTTCATTGAGTTTCAGAAATTACTTGTGGCAGGAAGGTTACAGTTGCAGCTTTCAGGACTGCTGAAATACTGGTTTTAGATGCATCATCAAAAGCAGATTGAAGCAGTTCTCCCATACTGCTATTAAATGGCAGTTTAACAGCCTGGGCACTGCTGCCAGGAAGGGGCTGTTTCATAAGGCTGACTCTTATATGAAGTTTCAAGTTGGAAAGTGTTCCTTTTATTTGTATAAGTAAATTTAAAATCTGGATGCTGATGCTAATCCAACCAGATCTCACCGAATGAAAATAATGTGGTCACATATAGCAATGGTCCTGGTTTTGTTTAGGATTTAGACTGCAGTTCTTCAGCTATTGCTGGATGCCTAGAGGGCAACAACAGGTTTTCTTGGCTTCAGAGCTGAGTGCTGGCAGATTTAGCCTTCAGAAGGTTTAGCTCTGAGTTTAGCTCAAATCTTTTCAGAAGCATGGGCAAAAATACCTTTTGCCATCCTGAGGGTGACAAGCCAGGGTTTTCCTGCTTTAGGAAGGGTGAATGAAAGCAAAAGTACATAGAGTTCATCTGAAAAAGCAGCATTCCTACTCTCTGCCGGGTAGGAAAAGCAAAGCTGGGTACTGCTGCTTTTTAGCAAGGGCCACCCCAACCATTAGCTCAAACATCACCACCTTCTAGTCTTCAGTAGGAACCTTGCTTTTCCAGGGCCCTGTTGGAGGAAAAGAGAACAGTGTGGCATCAAAGTTACAGATGTTAAATCAGGGGGCAGTAGTGGTGGGGAACAGTTGGACTGGATGATCCTTGAGGTCTCTTCCAACCTTAATGATTCTGTGAAAGAAGCTATGCAAATGTAAAGGCATTTAACTGTGTAAAACTGATGTACCTGTAACTGCATCTCTAACAGACTGTTATTACTGTCCTTGGTGTTGGGCCTAGGAAGCCCAACACTAGTATGCCTTTTTCTAAGGGCATATTGGCAATGTCTTTTGGAGAGTCTCGAGAATGTACAGCCTTGTGTTTCCCATTTGAAGGCATAAATTTTTTAAAAATAGCATACAGTTAAATTGTTCTGGGAAATTAAAATGAGACTATACTTAAACATGCACTATAATCTGGCATAGGCTTGTGCTCTCCTTGGACCTTCTCGTTGGCACCGCTTTTCAGCGTATCGGTGCCCCGACCAAACCTGTCACACAGCAGCACCACGGCTAGAGGTGACCGTGTAGGAGAGTTGACAGGGAGAGAATCACTTCTTCCACTGGCAGTGTGGATTTATGGCAGTCTAAAATGACTTTGTAACAAGAAACTCGGTGAATTTTAATTTTTTTTCCCCATAATTTGAGTAGGAAATAGCTCTCTGAGACCAGTATTAGCATTGCTTAGGTCACTGCTCTTCAGCAGCCAGCTTTCTAGCCATGTGATTTCATGGAATTTGGGTCTAAGATAACTTTTTCCTCTTTTTCAGTTAGAGAATACACCTGAATATCTAAATGCTTCTTCAAGTACCTTTTTCAAATGAAAGTTTTATTTTTTCCTCTGATCATATACTTTATGCTTTCCTATTAGTATCAAGGCTTGAAAGGTCTGTATAGGCATTAGTAAAGTATTTCACAAGTGACAAATGATGTCCTATTGTTATTCTAGTACTGTGGCTAGAGAAATCCGAGACCTTGTGAATTATTCAAATGTATGTCATAAGGCTGCAAGTGCGAAAAGCGAGAGCTTACACAGATGAGGGCTGTCAGCACTGACCGACATTGAGGTTAGTCCTGCTCTGAATGGGCTCCCAGCCAGATGACCTTGTAAGGTCTTTTCCAGGCTAAATTATGAATGCACGTGCATGGTCGGGGTGCAGTGCCACCTCAGTCCTGCACACAATGTTAGAATTATAAGCAAATAGCAACGTGTGACTTTATAAAGCTAAAGAGAAGCTGAAGTGTTATGCTTCCTTGTACAATCTGGTAAGGGAGGAAACTTTCCTTAAGGGTAGGTATAATCCAACCTTCTGCTGCAAATGCAATAAAAATTTATTTATTTTTTTTAACTAAACATCAGTAAATTCAAACTTTAGTCCTTCTTATAAGTGACACCGATCAAACAAAGTTATCATGTACAGTGGGAAGCTAGTAATGAATACGTTCTACTATGGCTCTATCTGCTGAGCAGAGCTGGAAAACTGTTTAATGTTTTCCTTTTATTTCATTTTAGTCATTTTTAATTTATGTTTTAGATGTTGCTTTAGACGTTTCTTTTTTCAAATTTTATTTCTCTTGAAAGAAATGCACAAGAAGAAAAACATTAACATTCTGTTTAACCGCAAGTCTCAGAACCCAACTTAAGTGCAATTTGCCCATATGAACATTTTGTCACTCAGATGCTGATAATGCAAGTATCATCTCCAAAAGTATTTACTACAGATTCCCACTGTAGTTTCTTGCTTCTGCATATTGTGTAACAGTCGTGAATTGGGGAAAGAAAGGAAAATTATGTTGCCCAAATTATTTTCAGTTCTTTTTCCTGTGGTTTTATGCTTACTGTTTTTGCTAATCCTGCTGAAATCAGTAACCTAGTATGGATGTTCCAATAACTAAATCTGGTATTATTTTTAAAAGCATTTGGTAATACTTTGCACAAGGTTTTTCTGTTTTTAGTATACTTGTACTTTAACGTACTACAAATAATGATATGTACTGTGATAGACACATTGAAATATACGTAGGAGAGAAAGCATTAAAATAAATTTAGGTAGTAGCAATGCTGCTTGTGTTTCCAGCTCTCGAAAGATGTCCCAAAACCTGGTGGATCTGCATTAGCACACTGTCCGGCGCCATGGGGTTGGACTTGTAAGGTAAAGCCTCAGTACTGAGGATCCAGTGTCTACACTGTATGTCTGTTTGGAAGGTTTTACTTTGGGCTAGCTCTTGTCTGGCTTAGTTTTATTGAAAAAGAGTCCAGTTTGACTGGCTGAGAGCATTCAGTGATGTGAAGCAAGGCATGGTAGATAAAGGATGATCATGAGACTTTCTTCAAAAAGGCAGACTTAGTCTGAGATAAAACGCCAAAGTAAACACACTTTTCATTCCCTATAAGGGGGGAGCCTCATGCTTTTTCTCTTCTATACACAAACACTAAAGCAAACTGAAAAGAACTTTAAATTATTATCATTTTGCTGCAGGCTTGACTGATATCTGTGAATATACAGCAAGAAATCATCGTTCATTGTGGAATCAATATCTGTTATCATTCATTCTTGTATTTTGCTGCGATCTAGCTGAGGGCATTTTCAGTTTTGTCTGTAAACGCTGAGGAGGAGAAAAGAAATTTCTGTTGAGAGCAAAAAGCATTAAGTCTAACTATTTGAAGTTATAAATAGTAGCAGTTACATTTAGTGAGCTGTATAAAAAGATTGCAAGATCCCTTAAATTGACTTCTTGGTTTTGGTTGCAAAACAGAATAATTTGTGTTAATTCATAAAAAATACATATATAAGAAATTTTGCAGCAGGTGTTCTCTGGAGCTTTGCTTGAGTACATTTTCTGCCTGGTTTCACTTGAGCTCGGTGAGCTGGTAAAGCCTTCCAGTCTCATTCAGGAATGATCATCTTGGGCGAGCAGGTTAACTGTTTTTCAGCTTTTGCGGCAGGATTGTGTGCAAGTCGAGGAGAGGGAATAATTTCTTTGGCTACGCAGGTGCAAGTGTCGGTTAGCTGGTGTGATGCTACTGACCCATGCTTGAGCAGCCATGCAGGGACCATGTCTCGTTCAGCCCTGGCTGGTGACTGAGAGGAGTCCAAGCTCTTCTTGGCTTGTACATGGAAAAATACCCTCGATTCTGGGAGTGTCTTGCTATAGTGTGAAATAGAGGAGGAAGAAGTAAAATAGACCATTAGTAGGAGCCCCTGTTTATTAGTCTGACTAGTGATCTGGATTGAAAGTCATGAAGAAACTCTTAGAAATTATGCATGGGTATATAAAATTTTCAGTATATGCTGTTGTTACTTATACTGGGATTTCAGATGGGAGTTATTCCAGATTTTTAAGCTGAATGTGGCTTTACAGTTAAGTTTGCTTGGGTTTTGGTTTTTTTTTCGGAATCTTTATTAACAATTAGATACAAAGTTATCTGATCTTAGTTTACATTGAATTTTCCGATTGTACAAACTTTCACTCTATAAAGGAACAATTTCATCTTCAGCAGCTAGAATGCTCGGGGAAAATACCTACGTTTATCAGCCCGGAGGGTTGAGTTACACTGAACCAATGTGGTTTTCATCAACGTTATTAGTGGCAAATCATTTACCGTGCAATGCAAACCCATCAGGTTGCATGTTTTCCTGAGAGCAGTACAGTTTCTGAGCAAGACATTGATTCTTCTGCCACCATGTGGTTATCTTGTTTAGAATCAACGACCATTTTAAGAAAGATGCCCTGCTGTGTTTTTTATAAAAGCTGCCTATAAACTATCCCAATTGTTTTATTTTTGATGGTCAGGCTTTGTTAACTTACATTTTAAACTTGAAAATACATATTTCAAAAAAATTTCGGTAAAACTGTGTCTCTTCATCTGTTGAGATTTACTGTAAATGATGTATTCTTGCTTTAGTCTTTTTTCCCATTGAAAAGAAGTAATAAATCCCTTTCCTTCGATATTTTGGAACAGGATCGATCGCTACATTTTGCAATCAAAAGTGAAATTACAGTTTCCAACAGCAAAGCTGAACTGTACCGATTAAACCTTTTTTTTTCCCTTCTTTTCCCCATTTGCTACAATGTATTAAAAAGTTTGGCTTTGCTTAAAAAAAAAAGAAAATGCCCACTCCCTATTTAACAATTTGCATTTTAGTGGGAGAGGGACTTGCAGTAACATGTTTGCAGATGAATTCTTTAAAGCTTTTTGCGGCAAATTCTTTTTTTATCTATTCATAAGATTCAAAAGTGGACCTTCAATGAGAAAACTAAGTAACAAAGGACAAACTTGACATGCTTTGTAAAGGGGTATCTGACATATCAGACCTATTGCTTTTCTTTCCTTCTTCCCGTGCTATTTTCATACAGCTCCTTCAGATTTCTTGTCAAAATAACCAGCTGCCATAAACCCCATGATTATTACGTAAGCCGTGCTGCTACTGAAATACTCATTAACATGGGAAGGTACATGTCATTTCACACTGTGCATTGTCTGAAATTATAATTTTTGTTCTGAATAAGCTCTTTGCTTTTACTCCTCTGTAATAAAAGATATTTTTAGTAGAAGCGATGAAACTAAGTTTGAATGTTGAAGTATGGGGTATATGTGTGCAGGCAGATTTGAAAGGTGTAATTAAATCGCTTAGCTCTTTTTTATTAACTCTACTGAGCGTTAACTCTGAGGCTCAGTCATCTGCCTTATACTGTTAATGTAGTTAGAATATGTTCAATAATAAAACCAGATTCTTTTAATTGATTTTGCAGACTTTGAAACCTTCAGTAAGTCAACATCTCTAGACAAACAGCCTTAGCGCTGGTACTCAGTGCTCGTTCCTCCATGCTTGAAGCACTAGGTCTTGTAGTCGTGGGTTAATCAACAGAGCTCTGTCATACGGTGGTTTTTAGGTCATGTTTTGATAGACCCACGCACCTCTCTGAAGGCTTTCTTGGATGCATTTGAGTACATTTCTACGGTGCTGATGAACGTTGTGTTGGATGTATTGAAAAGGCTTCAAAACTGTTTTGTAAAATACAATTAAAGGTGTTTCGCTAAAGAAATAATGGTTTTTGCAAAGTGCTAGCACTTTCAGCGTGCACTGGAAGCAAATTCCATACTGCTGAGTATTGCTTGGGCAGATAAGGAAAGGCACTACAGCCAAAACGATTCAGCAAAGTTTGTAAATGCCAAAAAAACCTTGATTTAAAGAGCCAAATATATAATCCTTTTACATTTTCTTTAAACTAGGTCATAGAGCTGTTCAGGAGCAAGGCTTTATAGAATCTTTAACTGAGTTCTGCTAAACAAAAAAGGTAGTTGCTTCACCTGAAACCAGTAATATGCTCATTAATGCTCTGTGGATGTGAACTTTTTCAGCAGGGTAATGTTATTTTTCATTCCGGAGTTCCTATTTGAGAAGCAAACTCCACATTCAATTCACTCTCTAAAGGAAACCCGTTAAAGCAAGTGACAGCACAACACTGTGCCTAATAACACCTTATATTATTATGTGTCAATGTCACAGTGTCTAAAATATAAGCTTCTACTATTAATTTAAAATGTATTTAATACTTTACATATTGTTCTCTGTTTAATTTTTGTCAGGTGGTCTCTTCATGTAAATCATCATTCTTTGAAGGCAGTTTGGCAAGGTATTTACGACTAGGTGAAAAAAGCAAAAAATTGAAATCTCATTGTTGTGTCTATTAAATAATTAAGAAAAAATTGTGGTAGTTGACACTTAGATAATTGAAAGTTAGCTTGAATAGGGTTTTTTTCTGGAAAAACACTCTTATTAGCTTTCTATACCAAGCATAACTGAATTTACATTAGTGTCTGAGGATAAAGATTTTGAGGCACTTAAGTAACATGAATTAAAAAATAACACATTGTTCAACATATGGGTATGAGAAAATACGTCACAGTTGCTGCTTACTGTCATTATGCAAAGTTAGGTCATGAAATTTCTAATTATATTTTGGATCATAGCTTTTAGCCTTCAGGGATCTGTTATGATTTATTGGGTATATGTGGGGTTTATATTTACAACTGAAAGGTTTGTTCAGCTTGGAGCATCGAAGGGTGGGATCTTTGAACTGCCATGTTCAAAGGTTTGTTTGCCCTGATTATGAATCCTCTTATTTTCAGTTGCCCAGGATTTTTATAGGTCCTGTAGTCTTCCTACTTTAATAATTGATTTGTTTCTTTATCTGTTATGATTTTAAATATTAACATATTGTTTTAGTTTTTAGAGAGACTATGTTTCCTAGAAATTCCCCTTTCTTAGGAGTTCCTTAATTGTTGCTTCCAATTCTTAGTAATTCAGCAACGATTGGAAGCAGAGTACTAGTTTGTGGACTGTCACTAAACTGAAGTAGTCTTGAAAAACTTAAAGCACTGAGAGGGGTAGATTTTCTGCAACAGGGAAAAACAAAACACTTTTACATGTTGCCACCTCTTAGGGTATTTGGACATGGTTTTGTACAAGAGGCCCAAAAGTTATGACTGTGTTTGACAGAACAGATAAAAGATGGTAATGAAAGGAGTATGGTACTTGCAAAATAGAATTTACATTAGTGAATCATAGAATCGTTAAGGTTGGAAGAGACCTCAAGGATCATCCAGTCCAACTGTCATGTCCCCCCCCACCTATTACCTGCTAAACCATGTCCTTCAGTGCCACATCTAACCTTTCCTTAAACATCCGCAGGGATGGTGACTCCACCGCCTCCCTGGGCAACCCGTTCCAATGCCCGACCACCCTTTCCAAGAAGAAATTTCTCCTAATCTCCAACCTGAACCTCCCCTGGCGCAACTTGCAGCCGTTCCCCCTTGTCCTGTTGCTAGTTATCTGCGAGAAGAGGCCGACCCCCAGCTCACCACAACTCCCTTTCAGGTAGTTGTAGAAGTTTATGAGAGAGCTTCTATGTTGGTAAATTTGCTTTCTTATGCAATCCTCCAAATTCCACAAATCAGATGTGATTATAAATTTCACAGGGAGCAGAACTGTGTACATCTCTTCTGACATAAAATTTGACTGTCTATGTACCTATATGGCCCCATAAAAACATGCTACATATGTATGTTAAATAAAAATATTTAGCCTGTCTTTCTAAAATTTTATTTAATTGCATGAAGCATGCACATCCCTGTGCTGAAGACTCCATTTAGGAGCATAAGTTCAGTCCAGTTTGGAGAAGTCCCCATACCGTGTGCTGCTTTGCAGCTTGATTTCTGCAGAACTTGAGTCCAGCTTGAACCGTAGGGCTCTCCACAGCTCCTTTGTGTGTAGACCATGGGCACAAATGCTGTGACTTTTCATTAGACGTCTCATCATACTGTGGCAAATGAGTGTTAAACTGTGCAGACACTGTGCTTAAAAATATTCGTGTGCACTGATCTTCCTTGAAGATGAGTGAATGTATCATGACCTGTTAGAAATATGTGATAACCAAAAATAAAACAGAAAATCCTGAACTCCTGTGTCTCATGAAAAATATCTCCTTTCACAGTAAACCGTACATACTAAATTTAAAATGTTAATTGATCCATCTGCTGCCTACCTACTACATTGTAAATTATATAGAAAAATCTTGCCAGCTTTTATACGCACTATTTTCTTAGCCCTAGATAAGGGGGGGGGAAAAGGGAAGGGGGTAGTTGTGGCCAAGTCAGTGTTGGTGAAATCATAACTTATTTATAAATAGGTTTCTACTCTTTATTTAGACTCGGTAGTCATGTATTCCTTAAAAGATGTTGCATAATATTTTATTGAGTATGGCTCAATTTTTAGAATGCTGAAATGATAAGAGAGCAAGTATTTAGATCATAGTGGTCATCCCCAAGTTAAATTATATAAAAAGGTTTTGGATATCACTTCAAGCAGTAGTAAGTTTTCTTCTATATCCTGCATTAACTCATTTTGTGTGTTTAAGCACTTTAATTATTATGTAATATCCCCTGCTTCTTTTATTGCTCTTGCTCTAGCTTCTGTTTTACTTTCTGTTTTCCTAAAGGACCTTTCCATGGTATAGACAGAAGATATCACCTAAGAAACTTTATCTTGCACATGGACATTTGTACTACAGATCTTGTGACAGTAAATTAATTCCTATAGCTTAAATTGGGGAGGAAATGTGGTCGATGGATCAAGTGGTCTAAACTCAGATTTTTGGGAGTATAGTCCTGGGTTTGTCATTGGGAGTCTGTATAGCTGAAATTAAGCCAGCAGAGCCTGCTTGGAGGGTAATTATTGGAGAATGGATGTGAACCTTGGATATACTTGGATTTTGACTGGACAAGGCCCAAAGTAGCCTACTTTAGCTGGAGCTGTGTAGGGCAGGGTTGGGACCAGAGACTTCCAGGGACACCTTCCAGCCTGAATTACCCTGTTGTTCATGGTGTGTAAGAGAGAGATGGTAATTTTTAACTGCCATTTAATTATGTTTTGGGTTGATGATGATTTTAAAATAAAATAATATTTTGGAGAAAAAACAATGTTGTAGTGCCTTTTAAATACATAAGAGATTTTTTTATGTGTTATGTTGTTTTGTGTGCAATCACAAAGGACAGCTGAGTGTAATGAGCATTCAGTTGGAATCACAAAAAACAGGCGAAGAGGATACAGGATTAAGTTAGGTAACCGAAGAGATAGTGATTATCAACTTAAGATGCCTAATTTTGTATATTCTATATATCTGCTACATGTATAATTTTCTTATGACCAAAGCAAAGTGGCGTATGTGGATTGCATTGTCTCGCATTGTCTTTTTATTTAGCTAAACACATCACAGAATCATAGAATGGCTTGGGTTGGAAGGGATCTCAAAGCCCATCTAGTTCCAACCCCCTGCCGTGGGCAGGGACACCCTCCACTAGACCAGGTTGCATCATGATGCTAGTTTGTTTTTGAAAAACACAGCTATGCTGTATACATATCCAATATAGGTAAAAGCACTGGGTAGGTATTGTTAGCTCTGTTTTAGGTGTCACAGACCTTTCTAAGGTTTCTGTTGGCTACCAACAGTCACTCACACTCGCTGCTGCGGTTGTACTAACCACGCTAGGCTGGTTATGAAGGGAAGTAGGATGGGAGGGCAAGTCTGTATACACCAAAACCTGTTTTTTCATGTATTTGTGATATATGAATAATGATATATGCATAGGATAACTTCTGGATGAGTCAATTGGCTTTTATATATGGATTTATTAAGAGAAATCTTTGGCTTATTCTTCCTTAGTAATTGTTTGCTTTGATGTTATCAGCTTTACTTGTGTGTTATTCTGAAATTAAAAATAACATTATTCTAGTATAAAACAATTTATGTGGCTTTTCCATAACTTTACCTATCACAGGCTCATTTCAATACTGGACTATATTCCCGAAGTTTGATCTGGCGTAGTCACTGTGATCAGTGCATAGATGATGAATAGAAAAAATCCTTGAATAATGTCATAGAGCAGACAAAATCAGCTGTGTCTGTTCCAGCTGTTGTTCCTCTGAGACCCAGGGGTGGAGGGAAAGAGAGAACCAGTGTTTGACAGTGTTAGAAGTAGATAATCGTAGGAGAAATGCTGTTTTTCAGGAGTTAGACTTAAATGAAAGAAAGAACACTACTGCATGTAAATAAATAGATAGAAAAATTTTAAAAATTAGCAAGTGAGTCATTATTAGCCTGGTCCAGTATAACCTGTTATTTCATTTTACATAGGAGGAAAATTTCTATTTTAATTTCTTAAAGAAGTCTCACACTTGCTGAGAGCTTTGCTTTAATTTTCTTATGAGTAAGCTATAAAGCACCTTAAAAACCTGTTCCAAAGAAGAGTTCTTCTGAGAATCATTACTTTTTTTATACGTGCAGAGAGAGATTCTTTTTGTGCGAGCTTACAGCAATATAATTCAAACCTCCTGGCAGCGTGTCAGAGTCAGTCCCTGACCAGACCATTATATTTTAGCATGTACCCAATTTCTAGCTGAGGGGGGAATTTAGAGGTAACACTCCTCAAAGATATGAGTGGTAGACTTGGTACCAGTGGTATAACTCCACATTAAAAAGGGTAACAGTAGTATTTTTGTAGCTGTTAGTAGGAATTCACCCTCACGCTGCATGTATGACCTGGCAGGTGATGTCCTCAAATGTCAGCATGAAGTTACACATTTGTGGGAATGAAAGGAAGGGCAGCGTGATACAAATAAAACTAGAGATTTTTCCCTGGTCTAAAGACAAGTGCTCCTTGCATCTTGTGATTGCCCTATTAGTTTAAAAACTTGTAAATGCCCAGGTCAGTTTATTTTAATGGTTCCGTGTGCTGGAAAGCGCAATTCAAAAAGTGCTTCTGGTGCAGTGGTAGAGCCGCACAGCTCTTCCGTTGCTGGCGGCAGGCAGTAAGGATTTGCTGGGCTCTGTGTATTCAGTGGGCAAACGTCAAACTGAGATCTTACTACTGAGATCTTTTAATTTGTGATGCAACTTTGTACATCTTTCTAGAGCACCTACAGTCCGTTTTCATTGCACCCACAGCTATGGCACATTAACCACAATGTTTAAAATGGCCTCTTTTAAACTAAGATTTATTTTTGCCTTTAGTTTCCAGGAATACTTTCTATCCTGTTTTCCTTGCTTCTGTTAAAGATCAATACAATGCAGAGGGAGGATCATATTCATGATTTTGTGTCTGTGTTTCTATCTAAGGGACAAGTGTAATTTGTATTGCTTGCTGGAATAGATACTGGAATAATTATTTTAAATAAGTTTAGATGCTGCTAATAATAGAGCTAATGCTTGCTCAGAGGAATGCTTTCTTCCCCTAATGTTCTCTGTGGGCTGACTGAAAATTGCTTAGCTACATCTAATTTTCTTGGCCCATTTCTATAGACATTTTTCCCATCATGAAATAAGGGGTATTGTGTGTACGAAGATGATATTCTTGCATGTAGGAGAATAAGCAAACTGATTCTGCAATGTGGACATGGCGGTCCGAGTTCCTCAATGTAGGCAGCTGTTCTGAATACCTCTGGGTTTGGATCTTATAAAATTTGTATCTTACAAAATTCGTACTTTCTAATGTACATTTGTTATGGTAGTTCCAAAAATACAAGATCACAAAATCGCTAATTGTAATTGACTGGTTTGGATTCACTGTGTGATACTAGATTTTCAAATTCTGGGAGTATCCCAAGTATACCCAAAAGAAACATTTGATTTTGTGTATTGAATGGTGTGTTACTGGGAGCTTTGTAACAACTCAAGGACTAGTAGTGAAGAGTTACTTTAAGAGATTTTTTGGGATCCTCAAATCTTGAAATGCTGTGTTTTCATTTCCTTGCATTTCTTTTCTGCTTGTTAAAAACAAGCTTTTTCCCCCACCCCTCCTTTGTTATTAAAATCTTTTGGTTGCTGTTCCTTGGGTGTGGAATAAAGAATAGAGCAGACTATAAACATGGCTTCATTTAATCAAAATTAGCTTTTAAAAGTTGGCTTTTTCCATCTTTGTTTCTCAAAATGCATTACATATTTGACTACTGATATGTTAATGGCAAAAGTGATGTTTTATTAACAAAAAGACGTTTAGAGAAATCTTTTCAACGTGTAAGATTAGATTTTATTTTTGATAGGTATTTAGTAAAAGAAGGGCTTTGTAGGAGACATTAACTCTTACCTATGCAAATTCTGATGGTAAAATCTCTTTCAAGTCTGGGGGATGATCTCTTTCTTAGAGTGTTTTTGTCTCATTATTAACAAGGAAGCATCATTTTTTTTTCTGAATAGAAGCAATTGTAAAAAAATTAATTCATAAGCACTGTGATGTGTCATATGGGTAGTTAAGTCGGAGGCTCCAGCTACAGAGCCGTAAAAATTGTGTTTAAAAAAAAAAATATGGGAGCTTCTCTCTAGAAGTTGTGTTTTTTCTAAAGACAACCAGTGTTAAAAGGATTTTTTCGAGGAACTTCTGACACCTTCTTAGGTAATTCACACTTAGAGAAAGTAAGTGTGAAATCAAAATCTCTTTGAAACCAACTTGGAAACGGTGCCATATGTCTTATTCTAGAGATTATACAAGTTTAAAAAAAAAAAAAAAGAGGAGGGAACTAAAAAAAAAGAAAGAAAAAATCCAGCTTCCAGCTTTTAAGTGCCACATCCTTCAACTAGACAGTTTTGGGATCTGTTAAATCAAATCTCCATACACCACACTTCCCAACTTGTGAATTGATAGGTGATACAGCTTCCTGGGGTGTTATTTAAGTTTACCATGGGAACAGCTAAATCTGTGACAGCAGCAATAAGGAGGCACTGAATATATTTTTTCAACGTACAGCCAGCTGACTTTCACATCCTTATTCAGCAACCTGATAAGGCTAAGTTAAAATGAATTATGTAGTGTTTGAATATGTGCAGAGGTGCTTGGGAAACCAAAGAGGAGAGAAAGGGTTTGAGATAATGGGCTGTGACTTGAAATTTTAAGGAAAGCTTTTTTTAAAGTGTCTGCTGTCTCTTGAGCTGTTAATAAACGAAACAATAAATGGAATGAAGTTTTAAGGGTTAGTATTTTACCATTGCTAGAACATTTTGTGTTGTTACAGTTTGGACATAGGCAATCAAGGTTTCTTTTTTTTTTTTTTTATCTCTACTGTAAGTAAACTGAGCCAAATTCTGCTTGATTTTATAAATGTGTCTCTGTTCTCTGGCATTACTGTAGGGCTGTAACCAAGGATAAATCTCATGTGACTGCACATACAGAGCATTAACATGTACAAATAGTTGTCCGTAGTGCTGCAGGCAGTTCCCTTGTCATTCCCTTGGCTCTCCACAGAATTTACTTGGACTCCATCCTCCTTGTGCTGTGCACAGGTTTCCAGATGAATTTTGTACAGTCAGTGTCAGAACAATTTACGTGGTGCTTTAGAATAGCCAAAGGCAGTACCACTGGTGTGAAGACAGGGTCAATGTTGAATGGAAAACACTGGAATAACCAGTTAGACTACTGAAATAATAAGAGAAAAAATAAATCAGCAATCACTCCAAGAATTGTTTTGTCTCTGTTTTCCTTGTCTGATCTAGTCTCTGGACTAAATAGGAAGAAAGTTATTTGGATCTTCAAGTAGCATTTGATTTGATCTTTATGCTGAAGAAGAAAAAAAAATGCAGTTGTATTTTTTTTCCTGAGTTTCCTTTTCGGTCACTTCCAACCTTAATGATTCTATTCTATTCTATTCTCTTTCAGCTACAGTACACAGATGCACAGCCCAGGTTTTAACAAATATTTTTCTTGGAAGACTTACAGTTTTAAGAAATGTTAGAAGCAGGTTTTCTCCCACACACATTGATGAATTCTCATATGAAGTCTTCACGTGTATTTTGAAAGTCAACTTTCAGTGAGTGCTGTGGGGGTTTGTTAGTACGGAACTGCTTTTAGTCTTAGGAAGAAACAAAAGGTGATTTGCTGAAGGAGGAAAAAATCAGTTTAGAGTCATGTAATAGAACACAATATGTAACTGTCTTAACTTGCTAAGCTAGTTTTCTGTACATGTTCTTCTGCATAAACATAGTTTGAATTAGCTTTAACTATCACATATCTGAAGAAAATGAATAGTGGGTCTAAAGCAGCATCTTTTTTTTTTAAGTTAGTTGTTTCAGTGAACTTGGTTGGCTCAGTATCTTTGGGGAAACCTTAGCAAGTCTAATGTATTTTCTTTAAGCATGAGAGCATTCATTCCCTTACAGCACTGCAAGACAGGTATCTAGATACCTGTGGAAGAAATACAGATCTCGAGTGCTTTTCTGTAGCTAACTCATTGTACATACATATCTGCTAGATCTAATGTATGAGTTTTCTGTAATAGGGAGAGTTAACTTTTCTTTACAGCAAATGGGTAGTGGCATGGTTTTGCCCCAGCCGGCAGGGAAGCACCATGCAGCCACTCACTGCTCCCCCCACCAAGAGGATGAAAAAAAACCCCTCAAGGGATTTCTTGCAAATGTGGTGCAAACCTTAAGGTTTGAGCTAAAGACAACTTAATAAGAAAGCAAAGCAAGAGAATAATAGTAATAATAATAATATAAAACAAGCAATACACAAATGCAATTGCTCACCACAGGTGGAAAGAAAAAAACCCAAAACCTGGTGCCCAGTCTGTTTCTCAGCAGCGATACTGCATCTTGGCTACCTGCCCCAGTTCTATCCGGAGCATGACGTGATATGGCAGGAATATCCCTGTGCCCAGCCTGGGCCAGCTCCCCTGGCTGTGCTCTCCCAGCTTCTTGTGTACCTGGCAGGGCCTGAGAAGCCAAAGAGTCCTTGACTTAGCGAAGACATGACAGCTATCTAGCAGAAACTAAAACATCAGTATGTTATCAATATTATTTTCATACTAAATCCAAAACCCAGCACTATGCCAGCTACTAGAAAGAAAATCGACTTTGTCAGCCAAAACCAGGACAGCTAAAAGGAAATGAATTTACTGATTGACAATAGTCCTGAACTCAGACGGGCTTTGGAGCTTGAACCATTGACTGATGTGATCTGCGTTGCTCACAGTTTGTCCTGTAGTGAGGAAAAGGAGTATTCTCTGATGTGTTCTTTCATCAGCCTGAGGTTTACTTTCATTCCTCCCTCCCTTTTCTTTCACATCCTATTTTTCTCTGAGTTTCTTTCTCCAAAGTGAGAGGATTTAAACTCTGTTTGATTCCATTTTGGTCTTTTTTTTTTTTTTTTCTTCAATTCCCACAGTAAGGCACCTCATCATCCAACATCCCACCCTTCCCACTTGCCAGCTGCCTCCATCAGTAAGTTCTTAAGCATTCTTGAATATTACATCAATTTTATAGAACTATGAAAACCAAAATACATCTCAATCAACACATCTGTTGCCTCTTCAAAGGCTGTTTGCCAATTCTTTTCCTCTGTGAGTGTACTTTTTTATTAGAGACTTAACCTAACATAGGTCAGGAAAAATGGCTCAGGTCCCATTAGATTACTTCAAGCAGTTGTTGCTTGAAAATTTTTATGAAATTCTGACTCAGTTGGAAATTAGGTGTCCAGTTAAGTGTCTTTTCATAAGCCAGAAGCACCTTTCATTTTACATGAAAGCTGGAGGCACATGCTCACAGAATCACTGAAAATGTGAAAGAGACAGATACATCTGTGTTACAAAAGGTTGGAGAATTGGGACTAAATAAATACATGAGCACTGGAGGGTAGGCAGTTTGGAATACTGAGAAGGTAGCAAAAGTCAGGAACGAGTAGGTTTTTGTAACTTGCTTTAAACAGAGTGTCTTGTCTTCTAGCTGTGTGTGTCTTATAAGACAGAAAGTTTGACCAGCTGTAGTGGGTTGACCCTGTCTGGAGGCCAGGTGCCCACCAAAGCTGCTCTATCACTGCCCTCCTTAGCTGGACAAGGGGAGGAAAATATGACAAAAGGCTCATGGGTTGAGGATAAGGATAGGGACATCATTCAGCAGTTAGTGTCATGGGCAAAACAGACACAACTTGGGGAAATTAATTTGACTTATTGCCAAACAAATCAGAGTAGGGTAATGAGAAGTAAAAACCAAATCTTAAAACACCTTCCGCCCACCCCATCTTCTTTCCTGGGCTTAACTTAGCTACTAAATTCTTTCCCTCCTCTCTCCAGTGGCGCAGGCAGAATGGGGGTTGTGGTCACTTCACCACATGTTGTCTCTGCTGCTTCTTCCTCCTCAGGGGGAGGACTCCTCACATGCTTCTCCTGCTCCAGGGTGGGGTCCCTCCTATGGGAGACAGTCTTCCATGAGCTTCTTCGATGTGAGCCCTTCCTACGGGCTGTAGTGCTTCATGAACTGCTCCAGTGTGGGTCTCTCCCACGGGGTGTAGTCCTTCAGCAACAGACTGCTCCAGTGTGAGTCCCCCATGGAGTCACAAGTCCTGCCAGCAAATCTGCTTTGACATTGACTCCTCTTTCCACAGGGCCACAGGTCCTGCCAGGAGTTTCCACCAGTGTGGGCTTCCCACAGGGTCACAGCCTCCTTCAGGTGTACCCACCTGCTCTGGCGTGGGGTCCGTGATGGACTGCAGGTGGTTATCTGCTCCACCATCATTCTCCATGGGCTGAATGACCTGTCTTACCATGGTCTATGCTAGGGTCTGCAGGGGATTCTCTGCTCCAGCACCTGAAGCATCTCCTCCCCTTCCTTCTTCACTGGTCTGGGTGTCTGCAGAGTTGTTTCTCTCACATATTCTCACTCTTCTGGCTGCTGTTGCACAGCAGATTTTTGGTTTTGGTGTCACATCCACCCCACCCACCAAAATATGTTATTCCAGAGGTGCTACCACCATCACTGATTGGCTCGGCCTTGGCCAGCGACAGGTCCATCTTGGACCCAGCTAGCGTTGGCTCTGTTGGACATGGGGGAAACTTCTAGCAGCCATCCCTGTCATGTGCCAACCCCTCCTGGTAAAAAAAAAACGTCTAATACATTCAGGCTCAACTGACAATATGTGAACTCACGATTTGCAATTACTTTCTGATGCTGTGCCCATAAGCCTTGCCCTGGGAGGGAGAAAGAAAGAATGTACTGTTGAGCATGTTTCCATTTTTACCATGCAATAGATGTGTGGAATTAACTTCTAGCAGGGTAGATAACTAGTGCTTTAAATATTGGAAGATTTCCATTGAAATCTATGGCACAGCAAATACGCTCTTTCATATCACCATATGCGGAAATGCTTTGCTAAATTGGGGTTTAAAAGTAGTATGCTGATAATAAACCATATGAATACTTCAAGATTTACATAATATATCTATTACTGTCCTCGGAATGGAAATTAGTAATAATATATTTAATGTTGAAAGACGTGGATCGGAGAGTTGCTTTAATAGTGCTTGTGAGTCAGATGCTCTTAATTAAGCTTTTGTGGTGTGTGTGTGGGGGTATCAGAATAAGAAGAATTCCTCCCACATTTGCAAGAAAGACAATTGAAAGAGGGAATGATTTCTTTTGCTGCTGATTTTGTCTCTTACAAATAATTGCAAGAACTGCCCACTGAGGAAGTGGGCAAGACAAGGATGTTGGTAGAGGGTGGCAGGATTGTCATAATATGGCCCTTGATAAAAGATACAAACCAGAAAAAGCAGTGACATGTTGGAACACCGGTGAAAGTCTGTTATGGGTTATATATTGGGTCAAAAAGAGAAGTAGTGGCAGATGTTATTTATTGGTGGGAGCCGCCTTGGAGAACAGTCCGAAGTAATGCATGACGCTAATGTTTTTCACATGAGTTCAACAGTAGAGTTGTGAGAAACGTAAAGTCCAAAGGTTGATTACCTATAGGCATCTACACTCTCCATCCAAGAAAGGAAAAAAATTATTGGTGCAGTTCAAATGAGGACCCACTCTTTTACCTGGTGGGTACCCTGCAGGCAGCGCTGCAGAGCAAAGGTGTATCATGTGTTTTTAGCATGCAGATCCAATTCATAAAAGATATAACTAGTGGAAAAAAAGGAGAAACATGATTAAAACTGCTTGCAATTATATTGGAAAGCTTGATCTTTCTGTCATTCTGCCTGGCTGCCATCCATGAAGAGGCTTTCAGGGTTTCCTTGGTGCAGACCCAGGGCCTCAGGTTGCCATGGTGGGGCTGGCTCAGAGCACATTTCAATCATAGAATGGTTTGGATCATCTGCTTCCACCCCCCAGTGCTGTAACCCCATTGTAGAAGGCCACCAAATTTGTGAGGTATGATTTACGCTTAGTGAAGCCATCCCATTCCAAACCCCAGTTGTTCCTGCAGACTGGTCCAAAGTTTTGCTAGATTTGGTTTCCTAGCTAGATAAAGAGCTGGCATAGAGGATTTCGGGTTCCGGTGGCAATCAGGTACTTGTTTCTAACATGTATGGAGATACTATGATGCGTTCTCTAACTCAAAATATTACCAAGAATATGTCATAAGAACAAGAAATAATTTAACAGTGGATAGGTACTATTTGTATGGACAACCCTAAGTATCAACTTCAGAAAGCAGAGCCTTTTAAGTTCTTTTGAAATAATAGTAGTTTGCTCTCTCGTTCCATTGTTGAAAGATTTCTTTCCCAATACTTAATAATTTGAGATTTTAATAGTATTGTAAATTATTTGCCTAAGCAGACAAAGCTACTGTAGTTACAGTGAGAAAACAGGTGTAAAGCATCCTGGAACTATTTGGCAAACAGTGGCTATGAAGATGATTGTCTCACTTGTTATTTGTAATAATACATCCTACTGCTTGGGGTCAAATCCTCTTCTGTTTGTCAGAACCATTACAGTCTTGTAAGTGCGTTTAGCTGCATGAAGGTACGGATACTTTGTGGCTTATGACTTTAATACATTGGGGGGAAATAACGTCCAAATTTTTACAGCCTCTGTTTTAATTGGTGGAAAAATGTCATCATTATCTGAAAGTATAAGAAACAAGTCTGTGAATAAAATATATATCACTGTCATTCTGCCTGCCCTTGAAACTCACTCTGGCCTTCCTGAGCATTTTTCGAGTGAAATATTGAGAATTTGGTGCTTTTTAATTTGTACCAAAATCAATCACATTAATGGGAAGGATTCTTCCTGCTTGGGATAAAGGAGCAGCTATGCAATCTTCTCTGCCTGAATTTCAGTTATTACACAGATGCTGTGTGATGCTGTTTTGAATCACAAGCAGCTCTGCAGTGGCTTCCCTCTGCCTCATGGAGTATACAAGCAAGTAGTTGGTACTTTATTGAGAAACAAATGTAGAAAAATTTTCAAAACCAAAAAGAATCACTTCTGCAAAGTAAACTTACTGAAGCTTGTGTACTTCTCACGTCTGCAATGGTGACACCTCAGGATGGCGTCTTTCCCAGTTGTAGGTAAGAGGATTTCACTGCCGCTGTGAAGCAAGCTGAAACCTTAATATGTGTAATAATGTGTTTTGAAAGCCATCTTCTCTGACCTGTGTAGGTTATGCACCGTTGGTCCTTAATGTGTTTTTTTACATGCATTTCGAAGTTTGGATGGAAGCAAGTTGTCGCTATCGGGAGGGGGATCTGGAAATGGAATCAACAAGACGACTGTGAGATTTAGTAGTTTAAAGGCAGGACATGGTTTTCATTCCCCTTTTTACCTTCAAATATCATGGCTTTTCTGCAGCTAACATATGACTGGGATCCCCATGGGGACCCACTAAGTTCAAAGCAGCTTCTGTCTTGCTGTGGCCTGCAACGCATGCAAAATTTTTACAATCATCTTTTCTGTGACATTTTGCTGTGTCTGTGACCATCCCCAGCCCCTGGTTTTTTGCATGGTATACAACAGGACGATGGGTGCCTTGCTGCAGGTACTTCAGTAGTTTCTGTGCTAGCAAAAACTTGCTTTGTCAGGTTGCCGTTCACTCATCCAGCATAACTTACAGCAAAAGGATTCAGGTTGGCTATTATCAAAACAGAACAGTCTGCCTGCCAGAGTAGTGAAACAAGATACACGAATGTGTTGTGGAATTTCCCTCACTGGAAATTTTCAAGAACCGTCAGAAAAATGGACGCTGAGGATGTCTGAAGTACATGAGGCCCTTCCCCACTGCAGGAGGCTGGGCTAAGGCATCTCCTAGGTGCCTGCCACTTATCCTTCTCTTGTTTTATGGCAAAGGAACAAAGCTGGCATTAAAAAAATTTTTATGAAGCAATTTTTCTGAAAGACCGGAAAGCCTAGTCATACAAGGTTCTGTTTCATCACGCTCTATGTAGCTTATGAAACTGTTAGAAAAAGACTGTTTAACTTCTCTGATCTATCACAAGCATCGGGATCTGTCTGGTTTAATAGTTACCTCTGGAAAAAGGGCTTTGTCCTGAAATTTTCACAATGCTTGTTTTCCTCTTTAGCATCACAACACCATTTCCTTCCCAGGAACTCACAGGGGCCAGCAGCTCAGGTGTTGACCTTGCAGGGAGGTCAATTGACCCTGCAAATACTTCCATAGCCTGGAGCTCTGTTGTAATAAACATGAATACGTACGCCACTTTGAAAGTTCATCTTCCACAGCAGCCTTGACTGTGATGTTTTGTCACATTTTTCTTCTTTCCTTTAGGACGGCCAAAGGATAGTCAATACGAGTGTGTGTCACCAGAGTATGGATCACCACCAGTACCCCCACAAGTGGCAGGGCTGCTCTAAGGAGCACACTGCCATCACATTGCAGGATGTGTTGGCAGACTTGCAGCAATAAGGGCAAAGAAATCTAGTCCCAAGAATGGCTTTTGTTCTGATCATAGTTACATTGTATCATGTTCTATATGTAGTTTTTTTTCATTCAAAAGATCATGTACTTATTTAGCTTTAGGTAGTTGATTTAATGAGAGATTGCACCTTCTTAGCCTGTCAGGACTTAACACTATCAATATTAACACCAGGCTCCTAATGCTATTCCTTACTAACACTGTGTCCACATGAACTGAATCTTGCTGCCACAAACTAAATTAATTTTCTTCCTGTAGTTTATTATGCCAAGTTATGGCACAAAAAACATTTGTCGCGGTTTAGCCCTGGCTGGCAACTAAACCCGACGCAGCCACTCACTCACTCCCCTCTGGTGGGATGGGGGAGAGACTTGGAAGAGTGAAAGTGAGAAAAGTCGTGTGTTGAGATAAAAACAGTTTAATAGGACAAACAAAAAAAGGAAGATGCTGTTGGTGATAATAATAATATACACAAAACAAGTGATGCACAGCACAATTTCTCACTACTCGAAGATGATGCGCCATCCGGCCCCCAGCTGCAAAGAGAACATGACCTGGTATGCTATGGAATATCCCTTTGGCCAGTTTGGGTCAGCTGTCCTGACTGTGTCCCCTCCCAGCCTTCTGTGGAGGGCGGGTGCCCTCCGCCTTCTTGCTGGCAGGGCAATAGGAGAAGCTGAAAAGTCCTTGGCAATGACTAAAACTATCAGCATGTTATCAACATTATTCTCATCCTAAATCCAAAACACAGCACTACATCAGCTGCCAGAAAGAAAATTAACTCTATCCCAGCCAAAACCAGGACACTGTTCTACAATTTACAAATTATTATTTTCCATTACTATTTGTGAATAGACCCATTACATTCCATGGAGTAAGATTTTTCTCTTGAGTAATAGCTTTAATGTTTACCATATGTAGAATGCATTTCCACCTCTAATTTCAATTGCAGATTTATTGACATAAGGGCATTGTGTTTAGAGTGAAGCTGTTTGTTCCTCCTGGAAGACCGAAATAACCTTAGTTAGCTTTTTTTTTTTTCCTCCTGTTGTCCATGACATCTCCTTTCCAACTGAAAAAGCTCTACATTCTGTCTTGTGGAAAAAGTCTTGCAAGTTGAAATTTTATTTTAAAAACCTTGAGATGTAAAATTGACTTTTCAGAAAACCTGTCGTGTAGCAGTAACTTCCCTGTGGCATTTCTTGCAATATCATTTCTCTTTCTAAATAAAATGTAATATGAAAATTGTAGTTACAAGTGCTTTATTTCAGGAACACCATATTTCTTAGTCTTGAATGTTAAATGCCACCAATGAAATTGAGAGGAAGTAGGAGGAATCTGTCTCTGATTTGCTTACTTTGTGGATCTGGCAACTGTTTATCTATAGGAATTGCCACATTCTTCCTCCAAGATGAGGTCAGTACCCTTGTCATCTGTGTGAGCCCCCAGGGTACTAAAAAATAGAGGTAGCGCCATATGTTTATATTCATCCTCTACCAGTTGTCCAATCAACATTTCCTATAAAACAGAAATCTGTTCATTAAATATTAGATTTATTAAAACAGGCTGTATGATCATCTGAAGATGACCATGTGTAATTCCATGTTGTTAATACCTTAAGCTTATGTAGGTTGTCACTAATTCTATGGGCACTGTGCAGGTGGAGAGCAGAAATTTGTGAGGGCTTATCTTGAAGGCTTTCTTAAGGAAAGTCTCAAAGTCATTTGAAGGAGAATTTTGCTTGAGCACGGCTGAGAACTAATCCTGCTTCGCTGCAACAGAGTGGATGGGTCGTGGCTGGGGCAGCAGTGGTATTTCATGTGGTCACTTCAGGTACCAGGCTGCATGCTCCTGGCTTTGAACTCTTGGTCCATCTTATTGCCATCCAGTAAGGTTGGGATATTTCTGAAAACTAAATTGGGCTTCTCCATGTGCTGCAATTGCAATCAGACCTTCAGTTTCTATGAGACTTTTTAGTACTTCTGGACTTTTATGTTCTCCTTTATTAAGTTAATTAAATGTGAAAGTATTTCCATTTGAAAGGATGTGGGGAGTTACTGTTGTCCCTTCAGCTTTGAGTGAGCTAATGAATGTGTTCATGATAATAAGTATGTAGAGAAGGTTTGAACCACGTGTAAATAATCATTTGGATAGCTTTATAGGCTTATGTTGGGTTGTTTGTTTTTTTGTTGTTTTTTTTTAAAAGGAAACTAAAACAAGCACTGAAACAAAAATGTGTTCAGGTTCCAGCCCCAATCCCTTGTACCAGTTTGCACATCAAGGGAGGTCTTTAAATATATATGGGCAGAATCTCTCTTTTAAGCAAGAATTCAAGTATTTAAAGATGAGCACGTGTTTGGAGGCAAATAAATTTGAGCCTGAGGCCATGCTACAAAGCCACCCACCATATTTGATATACTTTAAAATGCTATTTATTTTTCAATGCATTTAGTAACTAGCTCATTTTAACAGACATGGCTTGTCAAGACACCTCTCTCTTCTACAACTCACCCATTCTGTGAGCATTTTTTCATTTCTCTAGGAACACTCATCATCTTTGTTTTCTTTGACAATATAATGTTATCTCAGGATCTGCTGCTTCTCCTTTTAAACAAGAAATTACCTGTTAGCTTTTCTAAACACAGCAGATTTGAGATACAGTAAGCAAAACCCGCATGTTTGTTCCTTGTTAAAGAAATAGTCTGGAAATATTCTGGAAGAAGACAAATTTGTTTGTTCTTTCTATGACTGTTATAAACTATCCAATTAATTTGTGTTCATCAGAAACAGCTTTATGAAATCACGCTATAGCATTTATCTTGCTATTTTTTGTCTCAAAGTTACAAAATTTGTTTGTAGCATGTGTTTACTACTAAGCAAGGCTTTTTTAAAAGAAAGGAGATAGAAATGTAAATACGGAGGTGTTTAGCTTTTTTTTTTAAAGCCTTAAGGTAAAATCCCGTGACAGTTTCTGCCTGGAGAAATCTTGATGACAGTATATATGCTTCTACTGTAGAGGCCCAAAACAGAGTTTGGGAATGAACCTTTGAGACCTAATTTTGATGCTTAATGATCTGGTTACACTCCATCCTGAAACCTGAGGAGTCCTGGACATTATTCCTGCCCCTTCTCACTTTCTGGTACAAATTTAGGCAAATTATCTTTCCTGCCTCAACATCCGTGCTCCCTTTAGACGTTACACGGTGCTAAAACAAAAGCTCTATTTCAGTACATACATACTGGTTGAAGTGGTTGTGTTTAAATACGATACAAAAGCTCTGAATTTTAATCTCCAGCAATGAAACATCAATACAATCATTGTTCCTTTGCATTTGTTGTTCAGTTAGGCTCTGTTGTAATTATTAAGCGTTGGTGTTAAACCAGCTGGTTTGTCTGGGTGCTGGTTGTAGTTACAGATGACAGCAACAAAAAGACCCAAGAGATGCCCGGAGTGAAAAGCACTTGGTGCCAGAAGTACTGTGGAGGTGTTGGTGTTCTGTTCTGTGGGTTACCTGGCAGCTACACCTGTTGCTGCGAGTATTAGTGTTGTGTGTGCCCTACAGTTTGGTTTTGATGGGGCAGTAGCCATTTAATTTATTTTTTTTCTTCCTCAAACTCTCACTCTTCAGTGCCAATCCCCTCCAGATGAAGGAAGGTGCCCAGCATGTTCCCTTTTAGAAGTTGCCATTTCAAGCAACAGCAAATGCTGAAAATCCTCTCTGTGCATGTCTCTTCCTTTTCTTTTTTTTTTTTTTTCCATTTTTTTGTTTGTTGTCAGAATTCTGGCAGTACTCACAGCACAGAGGATAAGGAATGGAAATGACATGTTTTGCTGTGCAGGATAATTCTGCCTGTTGCAGTTAGTGCTCCACACTGAAACCTTCTCGTTTATGCTGAAACCATTTTAGTACGAAATGAGACCTGACGTGTTGCAGCCTTTGGTCTTTTCCTCCAAGCTTGCCCCCTTTTAAAGGTTGCTGAGTATTACGTGTCGCTTTCTTATCTTTTAACTTATGACTTATAATACATACTTGACAGATACGACATAATTCACAGTGTTAAATGTAGTTCCCGAGAGTTCATTTAAACATCCATTTTGCAAGTATTTATGAATTCTGTGCAGTTTTGCATACGAAATACTTCTGACTTCCAAAAACGCTTCTCTAAGAGCTTGGAGTTAAGCCTGCAAGTCTTTTCAGTCTTTGAAAGTGTAGGCAATATGTTTGTATGTATGTATGAGGCTATAAAAGAAAGCAATTATATGCTCTTGTTTTCCAAATAACTCAGAGTTACTCTTGGCTGCAATGAAAAGAAGTAGTAGCATTACTGGGTATAGTTTTGAGACACAATTAGTTCTAAATTTGCTAGTTCTCATGTACCATCATATAAAGCCTAAACTCAGTCTGCTGCATTGACAGTATTCTCCATGAGCACTTGGAAATTATCATGAGCCTTTCTTACTCCTTCTTTTGAAAATGCAAGTTAAATAAGTGCATTAAAAAAGATAAACTCAATAACATAAAGGGCTGAAGGACTCAAAATCAAGACAGGGAACAAAATGTACATTATATAAAGAAACAGCTTTCACTGAGTGAAATTATAACCCTCTGTGGCTATTTAGTAGAAATACTGAGAAGAAATTGTTGTTGTATTGGAACTTGCTTATAGACTGACTACAGCAAATCCACTTAATTTTCATTTGAACTCCTCTGCTAAGAATAGAAACGCCACGATTGGGCAGTATGCGGTATCCTTATGGCAATTTTTAGAGTCTGTCGTATACCTCTGTAAGACTTTTTCCTTCTAAAATGTATTTAAAGGCCCATTTTGTTTGGGATGCCCATATTTTTTAAAGTGTGTCTTGAAAACACTAGTTGGCTCTACCACACAAGTGTTGGGGGACTTCCTAAGTACTCCCTGTTTTCTGGTGGCATTTAGTGATCACTGCTCTCCTGCTTGTGAACAATGAGAGGAGTTTGGGGACGGCAGTGTAGCTCCCTTTCTAGGGAGATGTCTGCAGACAGTTAAATGAACATCTCTAGTGTGGCTGTTCAATATGAGAGAAATTAATTTAAATTTAAAACGTAACACAATTGTCAGTGCTACTAGAACTGTGTGGTTCACAGCCCTGGATATGAACCAGGGCAGATGGTGTGTTCATCCGCTTTTGAGTAACCTGGGAAAGTTACTGCCTGGTTCTGTGCTTGTGGTCCACAACGGCAGTGTGAATCATGCAAGACACTACAGTGTTTTGCTTGAGGACTGCACAACAGCATTGCTTATGTGCTTTTGTTGGGTGACAGTGAACGAGATAGCTGAAATTAATGTAAACTGAGTGTAAGGCTCACGGGTGAATTAATTTCTGTTGTGATTTGGTCTGCTTTAATGAAAGGTTGTGTCCAGTCATGGACTGTAATGCCAGATGCCGCTCCAAGCCCCCCAAACAAGCACTGCTGCTGACCGACGAGGCGAGGGCTCTACACGTGTCTAATGAGAGGTGACGTGAAGGCAGACTCACCGCTGGGGAGTCGCTGCTCTTGGACATACAGCTCACCTGTGCAGTTCAACACCGCGGCGGGATGCTGTGCATGGGTTTGGCCAAGTGCTAGTCTTTGTGGTAGATGTGGAAGAGCAGGTTGACAGGAGAGGCGCTTTTGGGGGAACTGGCTAACAGACCTCCAATGTTACCCGAGACAGAACAAGAAAACTACATCTCCCTGAGTTGTTTGAGCATCCCTTTCTCAGAGAGAGATGCTGTTTGTGTAGAAATTATGTTGGTAATTGAGGCCTGCCACTTTAATCTGGTAATTTCAGGATTGGTGTATTGCTTGTATCTGCTTTCAAGTCAGTGCATTTCTGAAAAAGACACTGTTTTCTTGTTTTAACTATACATATTTTAAATGAAAAATGGAATTTCATTAAAGTATTAAATATCGGGCTGAAAGTAATAAAGTTAGTTTCAAGACTTTGTTGGTTAAAAAAAAAAAAATAGTGTCATGATATTGTGTTTAGCCAAAACAAGAGGATTTTTATCTGCTTTTTAAAGTTACAGGTGCTTTATCTGTGAAGAATTAGACTTATGATGGAGAAAGAAAAGTAGTATTTGTAGACTCATTGCCATGTCAAGTGTGAACTGTGCACTGTCAGAACATTTTGTTCATTTCATATAAGCAGATAATTTTTTGGGAATCCTTTCCGGGAGAGTGGGATTTTAACTTTCTCACATGCAAGCTGCATACTTTAGCAAATTCTACAGACTGGATGATAACCAAAAGAACAGTTCTGTGTCAATATATAATTATTTCCTATAATAATAACTTCTAAAAGTTTTCCAGCAGCTTTGTAAAGTCAATACATCATTCAGGAGCTGGAAATAGGAGTCCTTAAGTAAGATTTCCAATGACTTGTAGCATATTCTCTGTGGAAGACAATCTTCCTCTCGAAGGGCTGTGGTATATACTAGACATCAGAGTTTTGCTTAATGCATAAAACTAAACATAATTGATAACTATTTGGTTCTCCTTATTCCTTTCCTGAAGGGGCACCTAGAGCCATTGCTTTCTGATTGTTCTTTGGCATAAACGTAAGGAATAGCTTTATGTATAAGTTGATGTTTATTTGCTGAGAGCTCCCTTACAGTAGAAAAATAATGCCATTCTGACCATCCCACAGATGTGTTGTGGCAGGGTGAAACCCAACCCTTAATAAGAACTTTTTGTAAGATGTTAATGTGTAAGGAGCTTGGGCTTTTTACTGCATAAATGAATTTGCCGGTGTCATGGGGTTTAGGCCTTGCTGTGCAGTGAAGGAAATGTATCTCGATTCGTGGATCAGTGCTATGTATTTGGCCACAGTATCCATCCATCCATTGGCTTAATTTAAGACCATTTTCTTGAAATTCCTAAATCAATACCTTTTAATTTTACAACCATCAAAAATAGGCTTTATTTCCGTGTTTGTAAAAGAATTCGAGACTGTCATAGATTTGAGTTTTCTTGGACTTTCAGTTTTCTGTGTTACTGTTCGGTACTGTACTGTTGCATGGAGAACTCATTCGTGTACAGAAAAGCTCGCAACAGACCAAACTTGGCATCTTTAGGCCATTGTAATGATTCAGGGTATCTGCAATTCAGAGAACGACAAGCGTTAAATACATTTCAAAGCGTTTACATGCACTGAAGTAGTGAGTACCTAGATGCAGTTGGCAATGGATGACAATGTTATCCCCTCTAAATTTGATACTCTATTTTGCAAAGACACAAGTGGCTTAAGGAACACTTGTAAAATCTGTCTTTCATTAACAATTGTTTACTATTCTTCATTGCTAATTCATCCTCAGCTTTTGCTTCATGCATGCAGAATACTGTGGAGGTGTTAGTGATACTTCTGTAAATAAAGCCTTGAGAAAAAAGACCCAATGCACTCTGGAGGATTTTTTCCAAAGATTATCATTCTGAGATACATCAGCTTCATTTTTTACTTCCTCTACCATTAAATCGCATATACAATTGAACAGGAATTGGTTAAGAGGAACAACTTCCTTCCCTTGAACATTTTGCTGAGTATGTATTAGTATCAAAGTGGATTATTAGAGCCTGAAGCTCAGATCTTAATCAGGAATTCTACAAAGTAATCAGTTCTGAATGAAATTTTTATTTTGCTTGATAGTATGTATTTGTACTCATCGTTCTTGCACTTGCATCAGCACTTTCTGAGTGTATGGGGACCAGGGGATGTTGGAATTTTTTGGGGTTCTTTTTTTTTCCCCCAAAGATCAAATGAGATCAGTCTGAGCTGTTTGGAGAATCTAATTGTGTAATTACTGTTACAGAGGTGGTCAGTTTGCTTGATAGCGATAAAGCCCAGAAGGGTTACTCCTAGCTTTGCGTGCATTTAAAGACGAGGTTTAGAACAAAGAGAAGTTCCTGTACTAGGCAATGAAAAGCCTTGACCTTTAGTAACTGACACTAAAAAGGCAAAATAGTACCCACAACTTAGGGAAGTTCTCTTGCATTGCTTGGTAGAGAGGATTATTTTTATTTTTGGAGAGTATCTACTTATTGCATTTGAGTTTTCCCGTATTTGTGTCTGATACAGTCAGTGCTTTCTCTTTTTTTCTCTGTTTCAGCACCCAAAGACAATGAAGAACGTGTGTTCCGGGAACGTATGCGCCCCAGAAAGCGTCAGGGTGCTGTGCGACGCAGAGTACATCAGGTTAACGGACACAAGTTTATGGCCACCTATCTTAGACAACCAACATATTGTTCGCACTGCAGAGATTTTATATGGTATGACTTCACTTTCTTTGCAACTTTGAATTGAAGAATTATCATACCCTCCTGTTTTGTTGAAGTATAACTGGTGCAGAGTAGTAGTTCTTTTCTTCTTGATTTTAATATTAGTTTTGCAGACAATACTAGGAGGCTGTTAAACTTCCATCACAAACATTAGAATTTGTTGTATTTGTGGTTTTTCTCCTCCACGCCACAAAGTTCAATCTTCAGTTCCCTATAAATTCTAGGTAGACAGCCAGTCTCTTGTTCTGTAGGTGCCTAAGGGTAGATTTAGACCTAATATTAGACCTTTATGTTTTGCCAAGATGACAGAATTCTTCTTTAGGTGCGTAAGTATCACTGTCTTCCTCCTAGGAAATGCCAAGCTCCGATACATCCTACTGAAGTTAATGGAATATGGGAACATTAGACTTCTGATGGTCCAGGGTTTTGGGTCCTTTCTTATTACAATGGGTGTCAAGAACTCACTTGTAGAAATTATTTACATTAGTTTTGAGCATTTGCAGTTTTCAGATAGGGAAAAGTGGTGGAGACAGTTATCAGTTATTTTTCAGCAACGCTATTGATGTTTTCCAAAGTTACCCTGGCATACTGATTTGCAGTTTAAGATACACTCAAGATCTGATGTGATCCATAATTAATATCTTTTAAGAGTGTGTAATGAATCAGTCTGACTTAATGTGAAACGATGTGAATTATACATGAACTTACCAACAGTCCTCTAAGAAATGTCTGCAGGTTTTAGGTTAGCTAAGATGATTTCAAGCAAGAATATTGGCATATGCAATCTTCTGTTTAGAGGGCCGCCTGATGGCCATTTGACCAGCTTGTGGCTTCCCCTTCTATCTACCCTTTGGCCGTGCCTATTTTATTATAGTAAATGTGTCTTTACTTCTGAATCCCTTCATGGCCTATTGCCCTACCTGTTACCTCTTAGCAGCTGAAGTGTGGTTCGTCCTTTGAACTGATCTCAGTCTAGGCATGCAGTTATCAGGTGATTGGTTATAAGACACTATTCTTTTAAGCTTGTGAATGTCCACTAAAGAGAGGGAAAAATGTTTTTCATTTTTAAAACTGTATATTCTTCATTTTCTAAAACTGTTTTATTTTTAGGGGTGTAATAGGAAAACAGGGATACCAATGTCAAGGTAAGAGAAAATCTACAGGGGGGGACAGTTTGAATATATGTATTATGTTATAATATATAAATAATAAGAAATTTTCATCAAATATTGTATACGTACAGTGTTAAGAATTTAGTACAAGATGATCAGAATAAGTTTTTCTCACCAAAGATACAGTCTTAACAGTAAGTCACACTAAGATTTTTCAAAACTGTTAGTCTTAGGCAGCATGTATGAGGTATTGGCACAATTAACATCACTGAACAGCAGATCCTAGGTATCTCTTGATGCACATCCAAGTCGGGGGGCATGTCTGTGGATGTTGGTTTCTTCATTTTTCACTTCTTGCATTTTAAAATTGTGAATTCTTTATTCTGCTTAAGATTCTTTGTTTAAAAATGCCAGGTAATTGCAAAGACTGTAATTAAATAGATGAGATAATTATAGAAGTCATCGTTAGAGAAGGTTGTAGCAAAGACTGCAGAAGTACGTTGTTTTCAACTCCATTTTTTCAACTCAATATCTTGTACTCTTACTTTTTTTATGCAGTCACATCTTGGGATGGTGTTTTTCTACTTCTCAGCTGACAAGTAGAAATAATCAAGTTAGTGATGATTTTTCAGTTACAAAAGACTTGATGAAATCTCATTGTAAATAAATAAATAAATGCAAATAATGGTTTTACATGCTATAATAAGAATTACTGTATTAACACACAGCAGAGGTTCCTTGAGTTCTGTTGGTTTTTTTTCTTAAAATGACCAAAGCAAGAAGAAAATGAAATTCATTAATTCACCCTGAAGGTTTTTTCATTACTTAGTGACCTTGACTGCCACGGTATGATAGACCTTGCAATTTTTAATCTTAACTGTCGTATCTGCAAATGTTATTCATTGATTAAGTAATCAGCATGAATATTGACAAAGCATTTTTGCCTCCTGAAACATTTTACTGTTATCAACTCCTGATAATGTGTTGCAGAAAGAATGTTCGACTTTGTTTTTTATGTTCTTTAACTTTTACAGCGAGTTACCCATATGTCTGTCTTCTGCTGGAAGCTCTTCAGACAGCAATTGGTTTTGCCATTGTGTCTCATATAATGTGGAGATCATGGACTTTAGCAGAAAAAGAAATCAAATATGTAAAAACTGAGGAAAAAGTGTGGTTAATATTTCAGAAAGTAATTTGTAGTTATACATACTGAGGTTTTGGCAGATATGCTTCAGTTCTCTTCAAATTCATGGGTCTCTTGTAAGTCCATTATCTTCTGCCTTTGTAAGCTAGACTGACTGACTTCATAGGAGTCCCCAAGTCACCAGTCACTTGCAGCCTTTCAAGCCCCAGCATTTCTAGTTTTCTTTGTTCAGTCTTTTGCTTTAAAATCAATCTTCATGAAAACTCATTCATTTATCTGGTTTTTTATAGTTTGCACTTGTGTAGTCCACAAGAGATGCCATGAACTTATAATAACGAAGTGTGCTGGCTTAAAGAAACAGGAAACTCACGATGAGGTAAATGTTTATAAAATAAATTTTCTAGATTAAACTCCATCTTTCATCTGTTCAAAGTAGTGTCATCTCCTCTGTTTAATCAATAAATGTTAGACTTTTTTGTGCTCTTATGGTTATCTTGTGATGTAGCATTTACTTTGGAATGACAGATTGCCATAACAGTTTTATTTACATGGGAATTACGATACGACAATTTATTTCTAATTAGTAAACTTTTTATAATATCTAATGCTTAAAGTCTCAGTGAGCTCCTTCCACTCCTTTTCATTTTTAACTTTCTCAATTTCTGAGTTAGTGACAAGTTCTGTCACTTTAATTCAAAACAAGCAGGATGGGACCCTATATCCCTTAACTATTTTGCGTGGCTGAGTCATTAGCAGTCGATAAGATAGGTAGTATGCTTTAGTGTCTTGCATCAACATGAAAGACTGCCCAGAATTTGCTTGCAAAGTCTCACCTCAATAAAGATTGCATCCACACTGTCAAAGAATTAACACCGTGTGTGCTTTATGTTATTATGCGTTTAAATAAATGAAGTCCTCACCTGAAAATGCAATTAGCTCTCTTCAGAACCATACTGTCGGGAAGGTAAATGTATCTGCCAACGGCATGTTCAACTCTGGATCAGAAGAGAAAACAAAACAATCCATTCACTTGGGTTCAAGGTCTGCCTCAGCTAAGATGGCCCTTTAAGACTTGCTTGGGAAATTAATGTTAATGTGGGGATCGATGTGACTGCTGTTGTGTTCAGCTCCTTAGACGACTCAGCTTTTATCCCTTTATGGCTCGTTGACAGCGGACAGTTGGGGACGGGGGTGGGCTTCATAGTTTTTTTTAAACAGTTGTATCCCTCAGCTATAGTGAATGATGTATCTTATACAAAAGTTTTCTGATTGCTTGTTTTTAACAGAAAAGCTAATGAGTGCTTGCTGTCCTGCTCCGTTTTCTGTAACAGCAAGGGCCTACTATCTTTCACCGTAGTATTAGGTGAGGTAGTCCGTGGGTGATCCCAGTTCCTTCGCCATGCAGGAAAAGCACATTTCTTAGTTTTATTTGTTAAAAACCTACATTTGTATGCTTGAAATAGCCTGGTTTTAAATTACAAATCAGAGTTGTGTGTTACAATGGTTTTAAGCCCCTCTTTCATCTCTGATACAAATTTGACTGAGACACTAACTGATCTCATTCTTCCTGTGCAGTTCACTACCATTTTTCATAGTGGAAGCATTCTTTGATATCTGATTCACAACCAGTAGTTTACAGCTGAAGCTTGATTGCTTGCATGGGATTGTGATAAAGGCCCATGTGTGGCTAATGCTGTTTTCTCATAGTACCCGCAGGAAGATACAAAATCCTGTGTAGATTTATATTCCCAGGCTCCAGACTGGTGGAGACTTGTATGCTTTGCTGATACAATACTTTCATTGTTTAGAAGGAGTACTACATCACTGGAGAGAAGCCAG
Source organism: Psophia crepitans (assembly GCA_013399095.1). Lineage (NCBI taxonomy): Eukaryota > Metazoa > Chordata > Aves > Gruiformes > Psophiidae > Psophia > Psophia crepitans. The sequence goes on from VWZZ01003502.1 coordinate 47,897, forward strand.
TGCTAATAGGCAAGGGAAGGAAAAACATTGAAATAAATCTCCTGCTATGCAATGGCCACTATAAAAACTTACCAATGACATCCTTTAATTAGTAAGTAATCATACCTTGAAATCCCTGAACACAACACATTATCATTGTCATTTTCATAATCTACAGAAGAGTGGAATATGAAAAGGTGGAGGGTTTGTGATATGTTTCTCTTTCTTAGTCCTGTATTAGTTCAGCCTCCTGCGCCTAAAACAATTGGGAGTGACTTCCTTGCCTTCCACGTTAAGAGATCTCTCCTGATAGCTATGTATTTGTTGTTCCCAGAAGTACTAGGAAGTAGACTTTAGTCTTTATCTCTTGGACAACATCAGCCCTTCCCCTTCTTTTCCCCAAATAAAGTAGGGAGAAGAACTCAGGAGCTGGAGTATATGTAATGCAAGATCATCATCTGAGCACAGACCTACTTCATGTTGTTTGAATTCTGTGTGATTTCAAAACATAACAGGGCCTCAGCGTACACTGATTATAAAGAAATTAATTAGAATGACATATGCTGTGTTCTTTTTTCAGCAAGTGGGATCTCAGCGTTTCAGTGTCAACATGCCTCACAAGTTCAGCATTCACAATTACAAAGTGCCCACCTTCTGTGACCACTGTGGTTCATTGCTCTGGGGTCTTTTGAGACAAGGTTTACAATGCAAAGGTAAGGATTACCACTTCAGAGCTTTTATTTTGCTTTGTGAGTGCAGTACACTTGGAAAGACTTCAAGTGATTCTGTCTTTTCCAGCATGTACAGAAATGAACAGAAAGGAAATAGCAGGCTGCTGTAAGGATTGCCATCGTGTTTAGAAAATGGCCCTTTACCCAGTCTGCAACACTGGTCAGTAACACACACAGAGGACAGAGGTGCAGAGACACATTTTGCACTTGCTGCTTGCCGTGGTTTCACCCCAGCCAGCGAGTGGGCACCACGCAGACGCTTGCTCAGTCCCCTTCATTGGAAAGGGGGAGAGAATCAGAAGGGTGAAAGTGAGAAAACTCGTGGGTTCAGGTACAAGAGTTTAATCAGTGAAGCAAAAGCCGCGTGCACAAGCAAAGCAACCCAAGGAATTCATTCCCCACTCCCCACGGCAGGCAGGGGTTCAGCCATCCCCAGGACAGCAGGGCTCCGTCACACGTAACAGTTACTTGGGAAGACGAACGCCATCGCTCCGAATGCCGCTGCCCCCCCCTTCCTCTTCCCCCAAGCCCCTTACAAACCGAGCATGACACCATATGGTATGGAATGTCCCTTTGGTCAGTTGGGGTCAGCTGTCCTGTCTGTCCCCTCCCAACTCCCCGCACACCCCCAGCCATCCCGCCAGCGGGGCGGTGCAAGGAGCAGAAAAGTCCTTGGCTCTGTGTGAGCATCGCTCAGCAACAGCAAAAACATCTCTGCACTATCAGCGCTGCTTCCAGCACAAACCCAAAACACAGCCCCATACTGGCTGCTATGAAGAAAATTAACTCTTTCAGCTGAAACCAGGACATTGCTGTGTAGGTTTATTGCCACATAGGAAATTAGAAGTTGACAGAAAACTAGGACCGTGAGAATTTATATACCTTCAGCTTATATGCCTTTTGTGTTTTCAGGTTTGTGGTGGTGGTTAAACTTCTTAAACATTGTTATTCCAGCTACTTTTCCCTTTAATACCATCTTCAAAAATTACTATTACGTGTTGACTAGGCTAGGCAGAAACAGTCCTCTGCGCCCATATCCAGAAGGTGAGGTATTCTGATATCTAGCTGAATCATCCTTTGTGATGGTCTGCCTAACCCCACTATTCCAGAAAGCAAAGGATTCGTTACGTTCCGCAGCTTAAGGACTCTGGACTCTCTACAGTAACTGGGTGTGACATTACTACTGGAAGGTGCATTCATGTCATTTTAGCTGACCGACAGAAATGGTTAGTTCCATACCTCCTTGTTTCAAGCAGATCAGTACTTTTTAAAAGGGAGAGAAACCAGTACAAACACTTGCAAAGGAAAGCAATATTTTAGAAATAGAGAATAAAATACTTTCAATGTGTGGTTGATGGGAATGATGTCATGAAGACTGTGATTCTTAGAAAGTAGTACCTATTGGAATTATAATCATTTTTATTTTGTTACACCTTTACAAATGGGTAGGTCCAACTTCATAAATACAGAAGTCATATTATGTACAATTCTCAACAGCAGAAACATGGAGTCACATACGTATGTATAAACATATAATCTGTTAAATATATCCTTCACAGTATTTAAAATGAGACATAACTATAGATGAAGGTCATATGTAATACTTCATGTCACAGATTGCTGAGTGGCAATGGAAAGAAGAAATTTCTTCCATGACGAAGTGATGCACAGCGAGAGTGTTCTTTAGTTCAAGCCTTCCCTTGTGATTCAAGCTAGTAAGCAGCGATAAAATGTTAGATTCTAAACATTACTGCTTTACTACTGTTGAAGATTTTGTTCAAATGCTCTCTTAATCGTGGTGGAGATATGTTCAGAGAAGATTTTTCAGTTAAACCTGTAGGATTTTTCTCTTAATTTTTAATCAGAGCTACTGTATCTCTGCATTTAATCTGTGAATATATTAGGTCACTTTAATTTTCTTTCTCAGGTACCATAGTGGTTCCTTTCCTCTTAACTGTAGAAAATAATGCTATTTCTCATACATATGCATTTACTGTGTAGCAGATGCATAGAAATGATAGTTCAGAGCACCTATGTTGCTTTCTCCATGTTCACAAAATTAGTGCCTCTGAAAATGCAGTATTGACGGCATGAAATGTAGAACTCACCTGAGCTGGAAACGTCATTTTCTCCGTCCTTTGTTTTCTCTCTTAACAAGTGCCGAACAATGCTCCCTTCTTCAGAGATGTACTTGTTTGCCCAGTGTGGTTATTAACACCATGAAAAGTGTATTCCAGAGGTTTATTCTTGTGCTGCTTTTTCACTGCTTATTCCTGTGCTGCTTTTTCCAGCATATGTTCATGAAGTTGGACTGCACAAAATTTTACTGCTTGCTTTATTTTAAGTACTTCATTTCCTCAGTGTGCGCTATTACGGATCCTTGGTCAAACATTTTACTTGCCCCTGAGCTTTTGTCACCAAACATACGTGCACTGAAACTACCAAGCAGCAATTTCTTTTTGCTCTTCTTATGAGCTGAAACATAATTGAAAAGGGAAGGCACCTGCTTTCTGAAGCTCGTGGTTACTGCCGCAGATACAGTGCCTGTGTATAGTCTCAGAGGCAATGTGATTTGTTTCTGTAGGGCACATACAGTGAAAGCATTGTTGATGAACAATATAATGAAATGCAACTTTTTAAATACATACTTTCTTGATATTTTTTTCTCTAAAAAGTAACGAAGTGAGGAATTTGAGCAATTGAATGTTAATCTAGGATTTACACTTGCAGTTTTGCTTGCTTTATGCCTTGCTCCACAAGAGGGCAGTGAAGTCTAAGATAAAATATGTCATCTGCTCCTAGCAAATCCACACTAGCTATTTTTAATGGAGCTATGTTCTCTCTGGCCCATGACCTGGAAGCAATGTAACCTTTTTTTCTCTTACTGGTATGCTGTTTTCAGGAGATGGTATTTAAGAGAAAGAGCTTAGTAAATAGATTGCCATCTAGAGAAAGAGTGTCTAACAGTGCCACAGACTTTTAATAAAACTTAAAAGACTGCTGATTTATGCCAGCCTACACTAGGGGTATTTTAATTGAGTAAAATAGAGTAAGAAGCAATAATACATGAGGAATTGGTGTTGTGGTCTCAGTGTGAGAACAGGAGTGGAGTGCTAAAATCCAAGCTCAGAAGGACTGTTCTTGTAATTCAAATTCTATTCAAGATTTACGGCATCATTAGATATTTTAATTTGTTCCTGTGTCTGTTCTGCATGCTGCGTGAAAGCACTGGTCTGCATTATCATAGCAGAAGAACGATAACCAGGTTAATAATTTTATATTAGCATTGAAGTGTCACTGCAAATCCAGTTCAGTATTTTTATAGTGAAATTATATTTATTTGGAATAGTTATTGGTAGGTCCAGTAAGGTCTGATTCAAGTAAGACAAATGCATGCCAAGGTAGTATTTAATTTACTATGTCACTTTACATTTCATTGCAGTTTGCAAGATGAATGTACATCGACGCTGTGAAACAAATGTGGCACCAAACTGTGGAGTGGATGCTAGAGGCATAGCTAAAGTCCTTGCAGATCTTGGAGTCACTCCAGATAAGATCACTAATAGTGGACAGAGAAGGAAAAAGGTAATTTTACTATACAGTGTCACATAAGAAATGAAATAAATACAGCTGTACCCCAACTTTACTATGTGGGTTTCAATACCACTCATTTGACTTGCCCACGAATTTTTTTTCAAGTCAATACAGTGGCTTTTGATTTAGGAGTGCCAATCATCTGTTCTGAATTTTGATATGAAATTTGTTTTGACCTGCTACAATTTTGCAAGTCTGAAGTCTGTGTAGAGTCTGGAGGGATTTCCCCTTTTTGATTTTGAAGAACAAGATTTAACAGACAGTATCTGACACAACAGTTCATGAAAAACATAAATGTCTCTTAGGTTCAGAATTGACATCGGGTAATTGACTGACTGAGATGCAGCACTACTCTGTAACGCTATAAATGAGCCAATGTGCTGACTCTGATGAAGAGGTCCTGTTTGCCAGATGGTGGTTCCAGAGTTGTTATCACTGTTATAGGAAGGACCAGGCTGTTCTAGACATAAAAATCATAGGTCACCCCAAGGACACCCAAAACTGATGGAGTTATTCTGGATTTGTAATATGTATCCTGGATCAGAATTTGGCCAATTTTTCTCTCTCTATTTGCATGAGTGTGACAACAGACCCATTGCTGTCACTGACAGAAATATGCAAATTTTATCATAATTTCTTAAAACATTGACATTTTGTTCTGTTCATTTTCTTGATTATTGCGTACTTGGATCCCATGTACACTGTTTTAAAATGTTAGAGAAACATAGAAAACTCAAGAATAAATTGATTGATCTGTGACTCCTGGGAAAAGATGATGTTGTGTTGTTACTGCATGAGTTAGTTTGCAGTACTTGCTGATGATGCTTGTAGTGTTAAATGTATTTACTGGATAGATTTCTACACAAGCTCAAGGTGGCTATTCAAACCTTTCCCGATCACTGGGTGTGCTCTTTACATTTATTTCATGTTAAGAACCTATTTTTCTGTAAATTGTAGGTCCTTTCTCTGTTTGTATTATTGTCTCCATTTGATGTGATGCCATCTACTGTGTGGCTGAGATCCTGCCAGTGAGAATCTATTGGGGGAGAACATCTTCGCTTTCCTTCATACTTCTGCTTGCAAATTGATGATGTTAAATGAAATTTCCTTTTGATATGGAAGGATCTCACAGCTGATTGCCCCTTTTGGAATTGTTCTTAGCTAATTGCAGGTGCAGAGACTCAACAACCGGTTCCTGGAAGTGCATCATCAGAAGAAGATAGGTCAAAGTCAGCACCAACTTCTCCATGTGATCAAGGTCAAACATTTCTTTTTATTTCCCAGCTGATATTGTCACATATTTTTCTTCTTTATCAGGAGTAAAAAAAGCTGTCGTCCCTAGCCTTTGTAGAACCAAATCAACTAAGTAGTTACCACCAGAAAATGAAGCAATTGAAGTTACAAACTGCAAAAACTTTTTAAAAATGCCTACTTCTCATTTTCTTTAAATCTGTGCAATTAAGTGGCTCTTAAAGGGAAAATTATAAAACAGTAATCTTAAAATATCGTTAAGTTTACTAAATGAGTCCTCACCTAACCAAATACCTTTATGTAAGGAGGTTATATATTCTATTGTAAGTGTGAGAACGTTTTAAATAGTACTACAGAACTTGAGAGAGCCTTTATCTATCTGAAAAACCTCTGTCTGTTAATAAGTTTTTGAGATAAAATTGCCTCTTTGCAATTCCACATTGAACATTGGTGGCAATAAAAACTTCCATCCAGTTAGGCTATGCTAGCGTGTCTATGTGGTCTCTAGAGGCTTAGTAAAACCATGTTTCCTTTCAGTGATTTTTTTTTTCATACATAGATTTGGAGATAAATATTTCAGTCTTCACTGAGGTGACCTGACTGTACTGAGCTGAACAGCCTGATTGACAGAACGTGATGTCAGCAGTGCTTTTTGAATCTGATCTGATTGATGTTTTTAAAAATCAGAAGTCTGTGAAGTATCTTATGTGCCATCATGTCTTTAAAGTGATGAATGAAAAGTCTTTATACAAAGATATAGCAAGATGGATACTTTTGTGTAAAATTCTATGAAGATTATTTACAGTTGAGAAATTTCTCACTCTTATTTTTAGAGAAGAGACTTCCAAAGCTCCATGGTACTAAGTACTGTAAGACTCCAAGTCCAGAACTGACTTAAATTTGTCAACCTTTTGGTTTCACAGAAAGCATTTTGGCTAAATAATATTTTTTAAATATCTGATGTTTTCCTTAAAATAAGAACAAAGAATTTAGACAAATTGTCTCTTAAATTTCACTTTTGTAGCTGTCCAGTAAAGTTGTTGCTTCCAAGGCCATGAGGCAGAAGTGCTGTGCAAGAGTTTGAGGCAGTCCCTGAGGTCCGTTAGTCACCAGGGCTCACTGTGCTTAGTGTTGAGAAACCTTCTGATCCATTTATCAGACCTACACAATTGCTGCTTGAAGCACCACCAAGAAGTGGTCAAATACTTTATTGGCAGATGTCTGGTAACAACTGGAGCTGAGTAGGATGCTCTGGTCATGTTGACTTCATGGACTGGGACACCCAATTATCCTTTGAACTTTTGAAGATGCAACTTTAAAATACTTAAGCAGGAAGATGAGTAAGTGCTGCAGGAAGATAGGGGCATTCAAAACAAAGTACTTCTCTGTGGTACAGGAACACCCAAAATCACTTAAACAACTCTTTGGCCACTATTCTGACTTATCTGTCAAGTTTTGGATGTGTCATTCTTTTCAGTTCATTTTCAAAGTCCACCCTTCCTGTTAGAGCAGGATTTTGGCTCATTACTGTAAGGTGGAGAAGCAGTTTGCTAAATATGTATTCTTAACCACAGAGTTCTCTATGCAGCGTTCAAGAGCGATGAATATCCCTTCCCAAAACTGATGCAGACTAACACAGGCTGGTTTCTGATGTTGGGTTAAAACGAACACTTTTTCTCACATATCCACAGAAATCAAAGAGCTGGAAAACAACATTAGGAAAGCATTATCATTTGACAATCGGGGAGAGGAACACAGGGCAACAGCTACAACATCAACAGACAACCAGCTTAACAAGCCTGGGGAGAATGGTGAAAATGGGGAGGTCAAACAGGCCCAGACCAAGCGAATAGGCCTTGAAGAGTTCAACTTCATCAAAGTATTAGGGAAAGGCAGCTTTGGCAAGGTGGGTAGCCTTTTTTTTTTTTTTTCTTTTTTCCTTTACCTTGGTGTGCAGGCTTTTTTGACTGAACTGCTTTGAAAGTATTCATAATGACATTCAGAAAGGGCTTCTACCTCAGGGGTTTCCTTCCATTCTTTACCCATTGGGTAAAAGCAACTTTTACCCCACAGATCAGAAATATCAGCTTCCTGATCAGCTGACATTTTCTGTGCTTTAGCTCACTTCACTAACTAGGGTAAAGCCTTTTGAAACACGATGTCAATGCCTCACTATTTCAGTATATTGGTAATGAAGTGAAGACATACTGTCGTGGTTTTACCCCAGCCGGTGGCTAGGCACCACGCAGATGCTCGCTCAGTCTTTCATTGGAAAGGGGAAGAGAATCAGAAGAGTGAAAGTGAGAAAACTCGTGGGTTCAGGTACAAGAGTTTAATAAGTGAAGCAAAAGCCACGTGCACAAGCAAAGCAGAACAAGGAATTCATTCCCCACTGCCCACGGCAGGCAGGGGTTCAGCCATCCCCAGGACAGCAGGGCTCCGTCACACGTAACGGTTACTTGGGAAGACAAACGCCGTCACTTCGAACGCCGCTGCCCCCCCCTTCCACTTCTCCAAGCCCCTTATAAACCGAGCATGACGCCATATGGTATGGAATGTCCCTTTGGTCAGTTGGGGTCAGCTGCCCTGTCCGTCCCTCCCAACTCCCCGCACACCCCCAGCCATCCCACCGGCGGGGCTGTGCAAGAAGTGGAAAAGGCCTTGGCTCTGTGTGAGCATCGCCCAACAACAGCAAAAACATCTCTGCACTATCAGCGCTGCTTCCAGCACAAACCCAAAACACAGCCCTGTACTGGCTGCTGTGAAGAAAATTCACTCTCAGCTGAAACTAGGACACATACATACAGCTACATACATACAGTTCAACAAGGTTGATTAGTTGTGGTGAAGGAGGAAGAAATCAACCCAAGAGTAGTGCTGTGGAGTTCTGAGTTCATTCCCTTTCTAGATAATACTGAGTTCAAGTTTACTGATTTCTCAGAACCGTTTGTGTGCTTGTTTTTCCTCAGTGGGTGTGTTTAGTGCTGAAGGAAGCGGAACTCAAGCATTTCCACTCAGATACGATGAGTGCAAGAGGCTTAGAGAGCTGCCCAAAATACCACGTATGCAGCAAAGTTGTAATGCACCTTTCCCACAGTAGGGAGCTGGTGAAGGTGGAAGGGACATTGCTCTGCTTACAGGGTGTATAGATTTTCTTTTCACATTGCTGTGCACCATGGAATCAAAGAGGAGGACTGAAATGTGAATCTGTTTCACAAGTACACTCTTCCTTCCTTGATACACAGGAACTGCAGATGCAGGGGGACAGGACTGAAGCAGTTCTTTTGTCTCCCTGTTTTCTAATCCTTTCTCTGAAGATTACTCTGGCTCCAAGCCAGAACTGACCTTAGAGTATAGGACTTGAACCTTAAACAATAGTAGTAGTTAAAATCAACAACTTTAAAGTGGCCAGAATAGTATGTGGGATTGTATACTAAGTTTGTCACACAACTCTCGCTACCAAAAATGGGAGATAAAAGTGGGAAATAAATTTCTGTTCTATATCAACTTCCTTTGGTTTTAGTTTTTGAGATCTCATTAATAGGCACTCATTAAGATATTTGAATGAAGGGATAAAAACTTTGTCTCCTCTGCGTTCTTAACTAACAAACAAAATACATATAAAGAGTACCAGAGGTATCTTTTTCTAAAATCACTTTACTTTTAATTTTATAAACATGCAACTTAATTCAGGCAAGCGGGTAACTGCCTTTGTATTTCCAGTGCAGTCAAACTCTCATGCAACCCTGCATTTATGGTAGCTGTTGTTCACATGCAAACACAATTTCTATGTGTTTTAGGTAATGTTAGCTGAGCTAAAAGGAAAAGATGAAGTATACGCAGTGAAAGTCTTGAAGAAAGATGTCATACTTCAAGATGACGATGTAGACTGTACAATGACAGAAAAGAGAATTCTGGCATTAGCACGGAAACATCCATACCTAACACAACTTTACTGCTGTTTCCAGACGAAGGTAAGCTACATGAACCTTTTAACCAGTTTGTGCCCAAGGAGCAATACTTGCTATTTCCAGGATAAAAGACAGTAACACTAAAAGTACAGCAATATTTCAAAAACATTTCTGAGAAGTTTTTGGTATGTCAGCGTTTCAGTAGTGTTGGAGTACTGGCTGCTGTTAAATAGCGTAAATACTATTACCTTGTAAGTGCCAGGAGATGGCAGTAAATGAGTTAAAAGAAAAAAAAAACCAAACCCAACACATGAATAAATCACAAAAAAAACTAGTGAGGTGCCATTTTCTGGATGTCTTCTGTACATTAATAGAGCATATCACTTAATGAATTAAGTAACATCCAGTATTCATGGTAAAAATTCTAAAATGATCTTGTCAGAAAGATTATGGCAGAAAATTCATCTTTTCAGTTTTCTTGTGCTGTGCAGTATACAAAATATTCAAAAAAGAAGGGAAATAGGTATACTGCTGATCAAGGAAGTTCCTATAGTGCCAATGCCACCCATGTGCTTGAGGAGCAGGGAGAAGGAAAGGCAGAGTGATCTGATAATGACAGCCTGATCCTGTGGCGTGTTCGTTCTTGGTAATTTTTTATACAGTATTCCTCTTCATAGCACATGTTTTGGATTTGCTCCTTAAATGTAAGGGAACATTTGAACAGTGTAGCTGACTCTAGATCTGAATCCAGTCAGTCAAAGTGCTTGAAACAGTTGTGTTCACAGAATATTTCTATTTTCCTTTCTTAGTCCCTTATTTTTCTCTTGTCGTTCAGATGAGCTGACAGTTTTTTACCTGATTGTCCAGAAAGCTTTATAGACAACACCCCCTCCCCAAGGTAGATCCATCTTGCAAATACCAATCATATATAATTGAATTTACAGAAGCATCCTGTATTTAAGTGCTTGATAAAATGTTTACTGTTTCAAAGCACTAACATTTGAACTTCTGCCTGTTGAACTAAATGTGTCATTCATTTCAGTGGGATGAATTTTTGACCTGTAGGGAATAAGTTTAGAAGTTAGTGTATATGTATGTTTTAAATAACACATTTGAAAATCAGTCAGCTTCCTTCAAATTTCTGGTTTGTTTGTGGGGTTTTTTTTCTTTCTTTAAGACATTACATTTGAGTATTTGAGTCAATGTAAAGGAAAAGTTTGGCAGATTGAATGAGTAATTAAATTAGCATATTGAACAAATTAAGAGTTACTAATGGTGTGTATGAGTCTATGCATGTGTAAATACCTGCCTATTCACATATTAGAACTAAAACTATGTATGGCACAAATGAGAAATTGCAATAATAATGTGTGTAGAATTACAGAAAAACTGTGATTAAAAGATTTTCCAGCAAAGTTGTCAGGAAAGATAAATAGAGCAGTGAGAAAACCATAGGAAAATGGCTAATAGGGTCAAGATTATAGTGTGTTCAAATATGCAATTAACAAATGTTTAATACGTTTATACAGTTCTTAAAAGTAGTGAAAATGCGTTACTGTGTTATATGCTTTGAAGTTGACACGAAAGTAGCCCAGGAAAGTACATATACCATTGATGTCTATTGAGGATGTTTCATGTGTTCAGACTTGCATTTCGTTTGGATATATATGTGAACATACTCTTTATGTTTTAGCGTGTTCTTTTAAACTGAAATTGAGCATAGCATTTCAGATGAAGAAAGTCATAAAAAGGTTCTACTGAGATGAGGGATAAGCTTTGTGAACTGAGAGGGATTTTCAGGACTAAGGCAAACCGCAAGTGTAAATAAATGTATCACCATGTGATGTGAATCATTTGGCAGAACATCGGCAAAGATCAGTTTTACATGAAGTCAATTATAGCAGAAGGTTCTCCTGCTACTTCTGTGGTTTCCTTTTGTATTTCTCATCTGTTCTCCCCTCTTTCGTGTCGTGCTTTCTGCCCTTCTCTCTACTCTCCAAAGCTGTTCATCAAAGAAAGATACTCAGAAATTCTTCTCACCATCTTTTCTCTTGCTGGATCCCTTGAGCAGAGAGGAACTGTGCTTGAACTCAGAGGAACTGATAGTTACATGATTTGTAATTACAAGTCATAGGCTAGTGACTCTTTTCAAACCACCGAAACTACCTAATCAAATTAAAAGTCCAACAGAAAAATTGAAAGATTTTCTTTTTTAGCATGGTCCGTGAACATTTTGCAAAGAACTCTTTATAAATAAACAAACCCTCAAAACATATATCTAAAACTAAAAGCAATACATCTGCTAAAGCTATAAATTATTTATGAATACCAACAAATGGCAATGTCCCAAGTAGATTAGTCACTGAATGATTTGCTCAGGTTCAGTGGAAAAACAGGTAGAAAAACTTGCTTGAACAAACATGATCTGTGGTTAAAATAGCTTTACTGAGACAAAGCCTATTGTACAATAGAGTTTAAAATGTGTTTAACAGTAGTGTCTCGTTACTTACGCTACAATTGTATGCTGCGCCATGGCTGCTGTACTTGACAGAACTGATTCCTGAAGTGATCATGCTGGAACTAAATTTTACATTTCAAGTAGAGCCTTTTTGTCATATACACCCTGACTTAGGAGGAAGATTGACTCAGTGGTCATTGTAAAGCACTCAAAGGTTGAGTTTATGTAATGGGGTTACTTGCTTTGTTCCTCTTCCACAAAAATGTGAATGTGTGAGTTTGACCTTATATATTGCAGTGTTTTCCTACAGTCATAAGGTGTGAGTTTGACCTTATATATTGCAGTGTTTTCCTACAGTCATAAGGTGAAGACGCTGCAGAAAAGTTGCCTAATATGCTTTTTACATGAGTATGCTTCAGTGGTATTTGTTTTTTACATGGAGCAGACTTTTCGTTAGTATTGCTTACTAAATGATACTGTAGTTATCACAAGTAAGGGATCATATTTAAAATTATCTTGGAATTCAGAAATCATGCCAAACAATGTCTAAAACCAGCATACCTTATACACCAATGTGGTTTTGGCCCTATGTATCTGAATTTACTTTTAGCAGTCCCATGTCCCATCTAGCATCCTTATTTTTAAGGAATGTTCCTGGGACTGGTATTTCTCATGTTCCTTCTTAATCCAAAAGCTAACTTTGATCAAATCAGTTTTCTTTCAGCCTATCAAAAAATGAGCTTCCCCAAAAATCAGCATTCTGTATTAAAATTATATATATTCAAGTATGATTCTTCAGGGATTGTGTTGCCATCTTCTGCTGTGGCCTGGAAGTCAAGAAAGCTGGATTCTGTTCCAAAGCTTGGAATAAAGGGTGTGAAGCTGATATATGATGTTTTGTCTGCAGTAGTTTGAGGTATGAGCTCAGCAACGCAGTCCTACACATTCAAAAGAATGTAAAATCTATGGGTAGGACCTCAGCTGATGAGTGGTTTTATGGGGAAAGAGCTCAGATATTTTAGTGTAGCATATCTTATAAAACCATGTCACAGTTGGATAGTATTTTTCAGCACTCCTCTGCTATGGCAGCATTTCCCTTCTTCTTTTGCAGAATATGGTCAATGCATCGTATCAGTGTATTCAGAGGTTTTATTTCTGTTTTCCTTGTGGTCTGTCAGCTGGGATATAAATGAGGAATACCACATTCTGTGTTTGGCACTTCATAGCAAAATTTTCCCAAGGCCAAGCATACAGGGTACAGAATTTTTGTAGTAACTGACCTTTGCTTATCATCATCTTTGATTTATTCAGGACTTCATTGCATCCTTTATTGAGAAAATGTCAGCTTTTTTCAGGACTACCACTCTTTACATTCTTTTTTCACTCTTCCTCCTGTCTTCTCTCTCTCTTCTATGTTCTGATTCCTTGTGCTTTCTGCAAGGCATATCTTACCTGACAATAATGCTGATGCTGCCCAATTTCCTTCTCCAGTGTCCTCTTCATTCCAAACTGATACCATGCTTCAGCGATCAACTATCAGTGTTAGGTTTTATTGGTAATGCTTCGGTCAGGTGGCTGGCAGAGGGGGTTTAAGTATTTCCAGAACTATTTTCCTTGAAGACATTCTTGTATTTGTGATACTTTCTTTGCAGTTTGAAGTTTCAGAGCTGTGAAAATTTTTTTTTTTTAAATGGAAAGTTGAGATTCTACAAAATAAAGATATAACTAGCTTCATTTTATTCCTCCTACACCTCTGTCAGCTTTCTTCATAGTACTTAAAATTTTCTAAACCTCTACCTTGTGAGATGCATGCACATATATAGGCATGCCCTATAATTTATAATGGATTATCCTAATAAATACCTTAGAAATAAAAAAACTTTAAATTATTTATGGCAGTGAAAGCTTTATTACAATACTTTATTATTAATTTAGAATAGTAGAGAGCTACTGCTTTTAACTTCTACCATTTGCTAATTTATCTTCTTGAAATTAGACAAATTTGGAACGAGTACTCTCCTGCTCTTTTCAGAGTACTGTTTCAACAAAACTGCTTTGTACACAGACATAGTAGAGAGTACTGTTAGCACAGAGCAATGTTCCTGTCGAATGATAGTTGCATAACTTGTAAAGGACCTTTAGTCAGCATTATAGCTATTTCTAGTAGGGAAAAGAAGTAATTAAATAAAGGATAGACAAAGTCAGAAAGTCAGTTGCAACAGGTAAATAGTTAGACTTATCCCACCTGTGAAAACATTTTTTTTTCCTTACAATTGTCTGCACATTAAAAGCAAAGTGTCCGTTCATAGCATCGCTCCTGAGCTGAGCTGCAGGACCATTCCTTTCTTTCCTGTGTTCTGGTGTTGTAAGGTCAAGATTAGCCGCACAACAGTGGCAGAACTGCAGGACGCCTAGGAATAGGCTGTAGTGACCCTGTTAGGACTCTGCTGATCCCTTAACTGTTATATTTTTACCTAGTGACTTACTACTGATTTCTCCTAGATTGAGAGTGCTGTGCTTCAGGTACTGTCCCTTTCTGCACGTTTGCACTGTATCTAGCACACTCTGGGTAACGCTAGAAGGCTGGCGTTTATAAAGCTAAGATTTAGGAGATTTTATTTCAGTTTCAGTTGTCATGACAATTCTTTGTGATTTTTGGTAAACCTCTGAACCTCTTTCTGCATCAGACCCCTCTGTAAAAACCAAGAGTAAATCAATCTTCCTGCTCATGGCTTGTCTTTCAATGGAGGGTTAGGAAGTCCAGTAGTGCAATATTACTGCAATGTACAAGGATCAGTATGGAAAAGTGCAACACTGCCGAAGGGTTAAAATGGAGTTACATTTTTAGAGTTGTCTTATTTGTGTAAGAAAATGTAAAACAGCAAAAGGAAGGAGAATCATATTCTTATCATGTCTTTAAGTTGTGTTTTCTAAGTTAATTTAAGAAGAATCACTCTAATATCTGACCAAAACTATCTTTGGTACTGCAAACGCAAGTCTTATTGCTCTTATGTGTATTTGTACAAAAAGGTAAATGTCTTCTGTAATAATAGCTCAGAGGAGTGTCATTTATGATATACAGTGCAAATTAACCTAACTGACTAGCCACTGTTACATTCATCTGGGACTAATCAGAGCTTATAATCCATTTTATCTGGTATTCTTGTACTTCTGTTGCTAAGCAGCTAAAGCCATTATGCAGATATTGCTATATGGGTGTAATCTGTTTAGCACAAGTTTGCATTGCCTTTTATTACTGATTAGTGTCAAATTAGAACTTTTTAGCGCCCAATTCTGTTCATTATTATCCCTGCTTCAGTGCATTTGTACATGTGTGAGACAAAAGACCGAATTAGCCTCTGTATTTTTAGCTACTTCAGTGCTAAAATATTTTAATACACTTTAAATATAAAATTATTGACAAAGGTTTCTTTATGGTAAGTGTTAACTATGGTAAAAAGTAGAATAAAGGGTAGGTAAGCGTGTGTTACTTATACTGTTTATATTCTGGTATCTTTTTGTATACATTTATACATATTTATATTCAAACTTAATATTTTATTTACCTGTATTGTTATGTATGCATATAAACAGAAAATGTGCAATAATAGCTATTTTTAAATTCCCAGCTAGTTTCTAGAGGCAGTTCATATCATAAGAAACTAAAACGATGATATTGACTCATTCTTCAGAATATTTCCTGAAACACTAGAAGTTAGAGTGGTAACCGGTGATGTCTTGTATATCATACAGTCGAGAAGTCATGTAAATAAATGAAATTTTGGCAGAATAAGGTTTTTCAGAAATCTGAGTGTGTGTTAAATTTAGATTTCCTGTTGACTGCTACACAGTACGAATGCATTGACCGTGATCATTGTATTGTCTAAAAGTAGACACCGTGGTCAAGAATAGTTGGAACGATGAAGCTGATGGTTAAATACTGTAATCATTGTCTCTCACACACACAAGCCCCTGTTTCCACCATGATGACCCGGTTTTGGGAAACTTGCTATTATGCTGCTCAGTTATTGCTAGCTGCTCTTGAAGGATTATTAAAGCCTGGTTAGCTCACTGAAGATTCATTGTTCACATTAGTCCTTTTAGTGTTAAACTTCAAGTCAGGCTATCAGTGCAGCCAGACTTATCAAGGGCCCATAGGAGAAATTGCTCCTCCAGCATCAATCAGCAGAGTCTAAATGCTTCTCTTTCAGACAGGAAAGACTTTTATTTTGTGATGTAGCACCCAAACTGAACAGGACTCTTTCACACCCTCTCAAAGCTAGGGCTTGTTCCTAGTTTGCATGTATAAAAGTGAGTGCTGCAGCTGCAGCTCTGTGGATCGCTTTGCTGTAACCAACTGAGGCCTCGGCAACACCAGGAATAGTCCCGAGTCAGCATCTGTGGCCAGAATTCACTGCAACTGCTGTCACGAAATAGGTGAGGGCAAGCTGGAGTTTGTGCTGATTTTATTTACCTTGGTCCTCGTGCCTGCATATTAGGGTTTTAGAGTTAACTATGCCAGGAGTTCACTGTGTTAGAAACATCTTAGTGTAGCCAAGTGTAAAATTCAACTTCAAGATTTTAATCCTGATGTGGTCTTGTGCAGACAGGAGGCTTTTAGGATAACAGGTGGAGCTAAGGGCCTTTTAGGTACTGTTCTCATGTCTCTTGGACAGAGTAGCTGGAACTACATATTGCACACTTTTCCTCTTGAGAAAAATGTGTTTCTCCAGTTGAGGCATGTTTGAGGGGAGGAATTTTCAGAATATCTACCAGATGCTTTGCCAGTAACTTTCCTGGCAAGTCTGTCTGTCTTGTACACTGTGCTTCAGTAGAGATCAGAGGAGACAGGAACATTGTCATCCAAACAGGGCAAAGGGGTAGCAGGCGTTGAACAGAACTGGAGTAGACCCATCACTTACTGGGTGCACAATATCTCTGTATAAGCTTTGCGCTATGGCTGTGTTAGCATCATGCCAGTGGGTTCCTCATTTGGCATACTTAATTGAACAATTTTTGTGGAAATGAAGTAGTGTTCCTCATCCAGCAGCGTAATTGAACAATGCTGCTTCAAACGAGATCCTGCAGGTTAAACCTGGATTGTGGCTTTGAGTTTAGCTTCATCTAGGGAGAGAGAAGTGTGAAGGATATGGGTAACCTGCCTGGGGGCAGCAGCCCTTGGAAGAAATGTGCCTGCTTGGTTTGCAAGAGGACCTGTCACCCTGCAGCTATGTGCTATGACCCTCCTTTCTGTCCTTCCTCTGCCCCTAGGTCTCGAGACCATCCTCACACCTGGTGTGGGATCCCCCTTTTGGAGAGTAGAGGCCTGAGGACATGAGCAAGGTGAACCCACTGGCCCTTTGTCCTAGCACCCTTTGTGCCTTTTCTTGTATTTTATAGCTGTAAAGAGCTATTCACATTTTGCCTCTAATGAGTTCAATATAGAAATAAACCTTATCTTTAAAATAAGTGGAAAGGTAATGCTCACATGGGTAGCTATCAGGATGCCTCGTTTATGCTAGTTAACTGTTTTAAAAGCTGTTTAAAGAAAGCCTGTTTTACCCAAGTAATTGTGGGGAAACATTTAATACTGTGTTTGTTAGGTGTTGCTCTTACAAGTAAACAACTAACACACCCCAAAGGAAGGGTCAGGAAAAAGGAAACTGCATATAAAATTTGATTCTTCTGCAGCTTCTTTTCTAAATGCAGGAAATGATTCTCTTTGGAATTCATTTGGGGACTTTAATACAACTCTTTTTTTTTTTTTTTTTAATAGCAACAGTAAGCTTAGTAAATGATAATTGTACACAAGAGAATTTCACCCTGGGAAAGAAGTAGAATTTACAAAACATTTGGATTTGCTTCTTTAGTAAAATTTTCTTTGCTTTTTTTAGCATGTACACAGAGTAGTTTTAGATTCGGCATAACATGTCTTCTGCACCATACACCGTGTGTGAGGTGGACCAAACTTGAGCAGGGTATAACTTAAATTACACTTTATCTCTTCTTCTCGAAACCACACCATCAGATTATTTTTACACTGTTAATGAGTGCATGAGAAGATTTAAGGGAATCCAGTTTATGCCATTTTTTCTCATTTGTGGTTGAGTAGTTTTAGCAGAAACACCCACACTTTTTTGATGGCAACAGGATTTCCTCGTGCCTCATTGCTGTGGGTTAAGAGTTGTGATGCCCAGCCTAACTAAGTCTTATGCTTGTGGGTGGGGAAGCATTGTGGAGAGCTTCTCTGTATTCCCAGGTGAGATGAGTCCAGGGCCATTCTGTAAGCTGAGAAGTATTCGATGTTTATTTCCTTAAAAAAGATGACAAGAAAGGTGATGCATGATGTCAACAGTTAAGAGAAGTGTCTCTGTGGAGGAGAGCGAGTGTGTCACTTGTGGGCCTGTGAGTCCACAGTGTCTCTACACCAGCGCTGAAGTGCTGTGTAAAGGGTATGCACAACTTCCACTAAAAGTATGAAACAGTAAACGTAGATCTGCAAAACATGCCCAGATGAACTGTATCTCATCATTAATGCTTTCTGTTCTCTTCTAGTAAACTGATCCGTCATTAAAAAGTAATTGTTCAGAACTGAGGAAACCTGAGCAAAAAAACCTCCTTCCAAGTCCGGACTGTGCTTATTAATAGAGTAGTTCATAGGAATGCAAAGAGTGTTTAGCAAGTGGGAGATGGTGACAGTGAACATTAGGCTTTGGACTCTGCTGTTTCATCTTACAGCTAATGGCTATGAACTACTGTGAAACTTTCCTTTTTCCATTCTCCACTTTTTCATGTGTAAAAATGTGCATAATCACCTTTAAATGAGACTGGAAAGCAGGAAAGGGCTCTGGATTTTAGTTCATGTTCCTTTCATAGTAAATAGATTCTAATTATTACTGAAGTGTGAATTATTTATATTGTGATCTCAGAGTATGTTTTACTAGCAGATCTAGTATATTATAAAACTAGTATAAAACAATGTTTTAAATTATTTCCCAAAGGGAAATCCTCTGCTTAATTTACTCACAGTCTTTCTCTTCCTACACTGTGTATCATAAATATTTTACTTTCCCGCATGGGGTGTACTAATCCATCTCTTCCTGCATCACACAGTGTATTTAATAACTGTAAGTCTCTTTTCCCATGCAAGGTGACTCCCTGTGTGTAAGGTTAGCTTTGTTGCAATCAGACCACTAGGTCCTCTAAGGATTAATGAGGTTTTGTCGGAAAGGTATGACTCTTAAAAATAATAATCATCCAGTGACACTACTTTAAATAATTTAAATAAAGCAGTAGCTATGCTGGAAAAAATCTTTCTTCTTTTAAAGGTAGTACATTATGAGGGAACCGGGTGTTCATGGAAGGCACTCAGAAGGTGAACTTACAAACTTAACTACTTTAATTCTGTATGGAATAATACCAGCTGGTAGAAAGTCTGCATGTTTCCATAGACTAATTTTTAAGTTGTGACCTAGAGAGGCCACCCTATTTTATTGTTAATACATCCAAGAAAGACGCAGTTACAGTTCTTCCTTTCAGAGTACGTATGCCTTGCCAAGTACACAATAAGGAAAATCATTCCTTTAGGTACTTAACTTTCCATTCAGTCGATAGGGGGATGAAAGAGATCCATTTCACAATCTTCTATAAATACGTTTTTCCAAGAAGCTTTGCAGAATCACACAAGATAGGTAAATTCAAATACTTTAATTGATGATTGGATTCTTGAAAAGTCAGTGGTGGAACTTATTTTCTCTTTTCTGTCCTCAGAAACCCAATATTAATATAATCATGCAAAATTTTGCCCCTTAAAACTGCTTCCTGAATTGTAAAAAAAACCCAAAAAACACTACACCATGAAGATAAGACACAACATTTTCTTCTGTGCTGCTTTACTCATTTCAGAGGGTTTGAATGGCTTAAATGATGGCAGAATTTTGGGCAGTGTTTCCTGTTGTCTGACTAATTTATACTTGTGAATTGCCAGGGTTTTCAGCTGTGTAAAGTGTATCTTTGCCAAAAATTAATCATGTTCCTGAAACAGGGAAGTTTGGACAGTAACGCAGATACAATTAATGCTCTTAAAGGTCACTGTTGCATTTATAGAACTGCAGAAATCCAGACAGTGAGGAGAGGTATATGAATAATGACTTTCAATAGGTACTGAAAAAACCTGGCTCAGGTAGCTCATGTTTATCATATAGAAAAAAAAAAAAAAAAAATCAGTATGTGGTGCTTACACAGATCAATGGATATTTATAAAGAGCTTCGTTTTCAGGAAGGGTTATGAAAACGTGTTGAACAGAGTACTGTATGTACACTAAGGATTTTGCATATTTTTATCAGTTTTCATTAATTCTCTGTCCTCATGTAATTTTTATCTTGAAACATGGATTTTTAACCTCTTTCTAGATTCCTTTCATCCTCTTTTGGAAAGCTAATTTATGCAAAGGACCAAAGAAAAGGCAATTGCCAGGCTCTGATCTCATGAAAGACTTTTGTTTGGCCCAGTATCCTGTCTCTAGCAGTGCCACGATGGATGCCTAGGGAGAATGGTAGGCACAGGGTAAAAGCGTATTGTGACATTTTTTCAGAATACTATCCCAACATCAGGAGATTAATGACTCGGGCATTTCCTGAGTCAGAGGTGGTGGGTTTGTATGTAATGAGGTGGCATCTTTGCACATAACATTGTTTGCGGGAAGTGTTACAAGTGAGAAACTCTTTAGAAATATAAATGTTGGAGAGCACTGTGTTCTGTTCTCCACCCCAGAGTGGTGAAATCCTCTTGATACCACATCTGCAAACAGACAACCCTATAGTGCAGTATAAATATTTATACCATTTCTTCCTAACAATATTTCTGAAGGTAGTGTCTATGCCATTAAAAATCTGCAATCTGATGTAGCAGCACTATTTCTCCGTTGCCTTCCACAGCAGTAAAATAGTGTGTCTAATCACCGGGAAATAGCAGCTAAACAAACTGAGGTTTCTCAGAAAAAAAATAGGATTTCCTACAGGTGTTTTGATACGTGTTTCCATAATGCATTATTATGCATGCATTAGATACAGGTAAATAGTACATAATATCCATAGCATACAGGTAAATACTACATAATAAATCTGATAAAACAGTTCTCAAGTTACATTCTCCATTACTGAAAGCTAAAGTACTGAAAGAAATAGATAAGTGTTACAGTATCTAGTGCTTTCCCATCAGGAACCTAAGCAGCAAACCACAGCTGGCAATGTCATGCCAGAGCCCAAAGGGCATCATGCATAATGCATTAGACTTAATTAAGAAGCATGCCAAAGAGTGATGCCATCCTCTCTTCCTCTTTCGGATTTTTCGTCTGCAGTGTTTTTTTTGTTGAATTTCTAAAGTAGAAATGAAATAAAGGTTATTTTAAGCTTACTTCAGCCACTTTTTTGCACATTTATCTGAGCATTTCTTAAAGAAAAGGTAGGGTATAGAAAACTTTCAGAAATGAAAACAGCTCTTGGCTGTATTGGTGAGTATAACCCACGGATTCATTTATGGACCCATACAGTAAGAGAACGAGTTCTAAAAGATAAGTTAATTAGCTTCTTTGGACATCCAAGAAATCTCACTTGTTATATTTTTAGACAATCAAAGAGTAAAAATGAAACAAGGTTTGGGCAAGAAAGGATGCTGTCTTCAGGGGTTTAAAATTCAGTGTAGCCCGGTGGTGTATGTAACTCCTGGAAAATCCTCTTTGGTTGCATTCAGATGTGGGAAACTTGGTGGTCATGTTGCCGAGGTCTCATTCATGCAGGCTTGCGCCCCATGTTCGCTTTGTGCGTTGCGTATGTAGACATTCCCTTCGTGCTGCAGTATTCAAGAGCACGGCCTTTAATGGCAACTGCTGTATTGCAGCAGCATAGGAAAGAACGCTTGCAGAGCTTTTCTAGTGTGATGAGAAAGAGGAAGATCATATCTAATTAGGTTTCTGGATCATAAATGAGGGAATTTTAGATAGCAATCTGAATTTTGAGAGGCTTAAACTCACCAAACCTCTGAACTTCTGGAAATTTGCCATGAATCTGTGGGAAAAGTTAAGAAGGAATTGTTGCTGGGTGATATGCCTGAGGAGATTAACTGCTTTCCACAGTGCAGTTCAATGTGGTATTATATAAAACACTCGAAGTGGTTCAAATATCCCTTAGGCTAATATGTAATCTCAGCCACATGTGTAACCCAATATCTGAGTATTGTTTGACTCTGCTTTTTAACTGGATTTAGACTGATGATTTGGGTCTACGAAGCCAGAGGCAGCTCCCTAGAACCTAAATATCACCAAGTTCGAGATTTGATGCACAATACAGACTTCATTAAAATTCGTTAACCATTATCTGATTGCACAGTTAACATCATTCTGCCAATGCCACTGACAGAAAGGAGGTTTATTTACAGGCCTTGTCCAGGGAAAAGTAATGTTTTATCCATTAGTAGTATGTTGGTTTTAAAGTTGTTTACATTCTTTGAGGAAATGCGGAAACTACTGCATGAGGAGGTTAGAGGACATAGGAGTTTATGGGTGCTTTTTGAAAATATTATTGAAGCAAATGCTACATTACATTATGCAAGTAACAGCCAAGAGAACATTGTGTCTTGGCAAACTGAATTTACTGTGTTACATTTGAATAAAGAAATCTAAACTATGAAAAAAAGTTCCCAGATCTTATCATGATACAGTGAAGAATTATATCGGTTTTTTGGTCCTACCCACAAGTTTTTCTTGCAAGTTACTGCCTTTGTCAAATTACTAATGGTCTCAGAAAGATATACAGACTACAAATAAAATTATTTGAGGGTTTAAGTCAAATACTTAAAAGGTTAAAACATGATAATCTGTTAATGAAAAAATTTTGGGGGGTTAATTATTTTTTCTTTTCCTTCTTTTTTCCCTGCAAGGGTAGGTGTCTGTTAGTTTAACAAGTTGCAATTTGTGATCTTTCCTTAAAGCTTTCCTTTGAATTGTTGTCCCATAGAAACCTTAGGTTATAAACTTCAAAGGAGTCTCATGAAGCCTCGAGGTGAAAGTAGGAGAAAATTTCAAAAAGACCTTCTCTCTCCTATGGAACTAAAGACATGGGAAATTGTGTCAGTGCAGCTGAAGTTTGCTTTGAACTGCTGGGTTAGCATGACCCCAAAGTACCGAATGAGAAGCTTCCAGTCACTGCTGGTGTACTTACTGAATCACAGAGTGGTTCATGCAAATTGTTAACACTGCTCTTTTTTCCTGATTCCAGAGAACAGTTTTTAATGATTAATACACTTTTTCTTAGAATGAAATATTGCACTGGGCCCAGGTTATATTCCCTGAACATGTTTGAGTCCAGGAATAGTTGTTGAAACGCAGTGTGAAACCACTGGGACAAGTATAAACTACAAATTCAACATTTTGTAATCTTACCAAGCCAGAAATATATTCCAGTGATGTTCTTTTTCTCCTAAAATATGAGATTTCTTTCTAATTCGTGTTAGTTACCAGACACCGATTGCATCGTTCTGCTTAACCAGCTTGCTGTGTTGGTCTGGCAGTTCAAGTCTTGTGGCCAGAGTGCAGTTTTTGATGCTCAGCTCAGATAAAAAATTTACCCTCTCCTTGCCTTGTTTTCAAGACTCTGATGACTCTGAACAAGAAGTTGTTCATATATTACGTTCTTTGAAACGCTGAAAAGCCTTACTGCCTCAGGGACAGAACACCCTACAGTTTGAAATTTAAAGCCTAAAATACTTGATATTAGAAAAATAAATGCAATCTTGCTTCTCTCTGACACATCAAGTGCATTAAGTTAATTTATAATGAAGAGAAAGATAGCTGCTCATTTGTTTGTTTGTTTGTTTTTTGAGAGCTCAAACTTAAATACAACAATTTACCTGAAAGGAGAGATAGTATGTGTCAGCAATCACAGATACAACTACTTTTTTTTAGAAATTCAGCAAATACCTATTATGAGTGGTCTTTTAAAATTTTTAGTTGCAGTCCTGTTTGCATTATCCAAAGAGAATGCATTATTCATGCATTATTTAAGGACAGACATTTTGCCTTAATTTTGCATATGTAGTGGGAAAAAAATTCCTGAAAGGAATTTTCTGTATATTCTCAAACTATTACAAAATTTCCATCACTCCATGTTCATAAATACCATTGACATTTTCGTAGCTGATGCTTGTCATCTCACCAAGCCACTGGCTGTTTCTGCTTATTTTCTTAACATAAAAAGCGGTTGAACCTACTTTAAAACTTGCTGTTGTTACACATGTGGGATGGGATTTTTGACAGGTAAGCGACACAACTGAGTGTATAGACATGCTTCATTTTTACTTACTGTTTATCAAAACCTGTACTTATTTTTGCATGTTGGTAATCTTTTTATGTTCTTCGTAGTCAGCCTTGATATCGAGAAAAGGGTACTGAAAGCTGTCTTTCAAGCCATGTCTTTAAAACTGAAGTTCATGTCATTATCACTGTTCACATGGAACACTTAAATGAACTTACAAAAGTTGTAACTGGAATTGTGATTTGATCCAGAACTCATGAAAGTTAACTTTGCTTTTGATCAACCTTGTAATAATGAAAGTGAGATATTGTGTCATGGCATTGTATAGATTCTAGGAATGTTTTGAAACATTTGACTGCTGCAGTCTGTCATCCGATGAGAATGTTTGTGGGAAGAATACAGAAAATCTACTCAGTCTGTATCTGACAGCCATGTATAAGTCATGGAGAACTTTTTTCAGGATATTGCCCAATTTGCGTGGGGTGGGGAAATGGGGTTTTGTTTGTTTTAATAGCAAGTGCATTTAATTCGATGAAGCTGAAAAAGTGAATTTAACTATTGAGGGGTGGAAGATGGAAAATAAACAGTTTGGATCTGTTTGTACAAAACCAAAACAGTGGTGTTTTTTTCCAGCCCATTTGAACATTGACCAATGAATAATGTGATTTCATGATACATGCACAGTGATCTGAGACCGTGCTGCTGCTGTTAGTGGATGAAGACATCTTCTCCTCTGCTCCCTCTTGCCAGGGCTACCCAATCTTTCCATTGCATCTGTTCCAGTGAGCCCCTGAGTGGGTGAATTGATCAGTTTGCTGGTAGAACTGAAAACAAAAGTTGCAGAAAGTAATCTGTGTCAAGCGATCAGCTCTAACCTGCCTGGCACTCAGTGGTGCCTGAGGGGCAGCAAGTGGGAAGGCGGCTGTTGCTCTCCTCAGCAGCAGTTCAGTGCTGGGACAGTAAGCCAGCTGTGAAATCCCATGTAGTCCTGGCTGTCCAGACAGCGATGGTTTTTCTTCTTAAAACAGTAGTAGAAAATTTGAACTGCAGTTTTTTCACGTTGATGGTTTATGGCTGTAATCACCTTAGATGTGATCCTAAACTCTTTATTCTCATGATTGCTGTTAAGTTGCTCATGAGAATGGAAAACAAGATTTGTGGATCAGGTTTGGTCCTTTTGAAGATAATGGTTATATTCCCACTGACTTCAGAAGGGTCAGAAACATTAGCCTTCCTTTTTTTTTTTTTTGCCATGAAGTATGGATTGCAGATGAGATGTGTCATTTTGTCATCTGTTAGAAATTCACCTCTTGGCACTGCAAATATATGAGCAGCATGTGCAATTGCTATTTGGTTTCTGGGTTGGTTTGGGGTATTTTTTTGTTTGGTTGGTTTTTTGTGGGTTTTTTTTTTTTAGTTTCGTTTGTTATTAATTCTAGTGTTTACAGTCAGTGAAGCCTCAGTAGTTGTTGTTATACATAAATTAATTATACTCAAGGTGACATGCTGTAATTTTTCCATGGCCATCTTTGGAATTATTTCACTCTGTACAGTATTAGATTAGCTGGATTAGACAGTACGTTACCTACGCAGTAGAGGACTTATAATGGTTGGTCCCAAATGGAATGTAAAATATCTGAATGTGGATTTTTAAAGGATAGGGGGAAATAAATTGTCCAGTAGATTTCTGTGTATCAAATGCAGCACTTAATTTGGAAAACAGCTAGAGATTGCAGAGCATTTGTATAATAAAGTGTGTTGGTGTTGCCACTCTCCTTACACATTGATCTTTCAGGAACTTGCACATCCTTGTGTATTCTCTTTTCTTCAGGCAATTTTGTCTGAACTTTCCCAAATACCCGCTGTGACTGCCTGTCACTATCTTCTCGTAGGACTGCAAGCTCTCTAGGCGGGATCAGCCCCGCTCCCTGACTGCTGCTCTGCTTAGCATCACTGCCAAGCACATGGCCGCTGGTTTGAAGTCTGCAATCTTGACATCCTGTGTTTGAACAAGGCCTGACTCAGACAGATAGATACAAGTCTTAACCTGCTGGCTACACTTACTTTGTGCCTTACCCACTGTTACGGGAGTCTTGGGGATAAAATAGAAGGGCTGAATAGATGAAATGACATGAAAAGCATGTACAAGTGAGTTTGCCATTGCTATTTAGATTGAGTACCATGAGGTGTTTTCTTGTATGGCTTGAAACCCAGTTGACTGAGTGTTTGTACACACTTTTGACTACTTTTTGAAACAGTTTCTGCTTCCTGTTCTAAATCAGAAAAGAGGACGCAGGACAGTATGTTTCAGGAGACAGAAGGAGGTTAGTCCGTCACTGTTGTTCTGGCCAAACCATGCGTATAAAATATTTGCAGGAATATGTTTCTGTGTTCGTGCACCCAAAGCACATATGCTTTTGCTAGAATATATTCCTGTCCTGGTTTTTCTCTGTTCATCCAGCTTCCCCTATGTGCAAGTTAGTTATTTTCATAGTAATTTCTTTAATATGTCTGCTATAACTTCTAAAAATGTGGATGTGTTTAAAGA
The DNA here is from genome assembly GCA_013399095.1 of Psophia crepitans. Lineage (NCBI taxonomy): Eukaryota > Metazoa > Chordata > Aves > Gruiformes > Psophiidae > Psophia > Psophia crepitans. The sequence continues at coordinate 74,678 of VWZZ01003502.1, forward strand.
AGTTTGCCTTTTAAATTTTTTCTTACTGTCCAAAAAATCTTGGCTTTTTTCTTGAGTTTATTTGAATTTTGTGTATGTCTTTGTGATTAAAACTGCATTCACGTTACAGATGAAAGCTACATCTGCAGCAGTGATTTTAAACATGAGTTCTACTTAATTTCATTAATATGTACTAATAGAAGATTTTATTTATTTATTTATTTATTTTTACATTTCTGTGTGACTCAAGACTAGAGAAACAGTTCAAAACCCACATAAAAATGCTTTGTACTGCAGGAAAATACATTGAAATTCATTGACACTGGGAAGGAGAATGGTCAGTGTTGAAGGCTTAAGACTGATGATGCATGAAAATGATACCTGCTGGTCATCATCTAGCAAGAGGAGGGTCACAACTGATGTCCATGTGGTTACTTTTCTGTGTTACAACACAGTCACATTCTTGGTGCAGAGAGAAATTATCTGTGTGATGAGAAATAAGTAGGAGTACATTATACTGGTGAGCTGTTTCTATCTATCTTTCAACGGATAGATATAAAAAGGCTCTTTTTGCTGTAAAACAACGCTATACATGCTGGAGGCTCAGTGTCTATTTTTCTTCCAGTTTTCAAACCACAGGGTCTTTTAGCTTTCTATTTCCCACACTTCAGTGTGCTAAAGTAAATATTAAGCTCTGTCTTCAGACGACTTTCAAGATCTATGAAACTATTGATTTACCTAGACTCAGAGCTGGATTAGGTCCTGTGTACATTCATGTGATCCCTGTTAGCAGTTCTTAAAAAAAGACATTTCCCTAGGAATTCCAGTAGATTTGTTACATCTATGACTAGGTGCATCCTTTCATGTAATTACTTTAAATCTGGATACCGCACAGATATTCTGAGTCAGGGTTGCTACTGGCAATCTTTTGGGTTGGGTTTTTTTTTGTGGGTTTTTTTGTGTTTGTGTTTGGTTGGTTTTTTAACCTGTGCACCGGTACTCTTGCTGATCTCCATTAAAGGTGTTTGTTGAGTGCAAAATGTTATGTCCTGGATGTTGAACTGTGTGTGGTTTAAAGAAAAAAACCTAGGTTTGCACTTTTAATGACCCAAACTTTCATTCATCATAGAATTCTGTGCTTAATCTGTTCTAGGATCTCTGCCATAATCTTATCGCTTTAATTATAGTCCCCAAAAATGCAAAAAATGTTATATAACTCTTTCTGAACTTGTTTGGACTTCTTATAGACATGCTTATGTGGCAGGAAAAACATTATGCAGTCCAACAGTGGCATAGGGGAAAAGTCATGCAAGCAACAGTTAGGATCTGATTTTCTAAAATGAAACTTCTAGAGATAGAATATTGACAAGAAATATGTTTTGAAACATTAAACATTAAATTCAAAAGAATCCTTTCATTATAGCTGTCTGAAAAAAATGTAGACTTCCAAAGACTGGAATTGAGTAAACTTGAATTCATCAAATTGAAATTATTGCAAACTTTCTGGTTTTTCTTAGGAAGTCAGGTTTTAACAGATTAAAATTGTGGGCCATAAAATTGCTTGCGTCATCTTCTATCTGTAATTTAGAAAACTGTTGTTTCATTGTTTTCATATTGAACTAAAAACCATTTGGGATTTACACATGTTGTAAAAATCTATGCTGGTAGGAGTTACCCAACTAGAATCAGGATTACTTTCTGCCTTTTCACATTGTGAAGGGTGTCTGCATTTCCTTTTGTGGGGTCCCTGAAAGGAAGGACTTTTAAAATAGTGGGAAAAATTAAATCATTTCTACATATCCTTGCCTGTGCTGAGGAAACCAGTTACAAGTTTGCCATTAATGTCGTCATAATTATAATGCTAAAGGCAAGGGAAAAAAAAGGAACTGTTTATTTTCATTTAACAAATCCTTTTTGTGTTAAGGTTTTTAAGGGCATTTTTGTAAGAGCTGACATTTTTAATTGTTCATTAACTCTGTTTCTAACTCCCTTTGTTTACTTGTGCATGCTTTTTCTGTGTCTTCAGACTCCATTTTATTTTAAACCTGTCAAAAAACAAACCTGTTTTAAACCTTTTTTTTTTTTAATTTCAGATAACAGGTCATGTAATCGTAGTAAAATTTAGGCTTAGAAGGGAGTGCTCCACCCATCATGCACATGTGTGCGCACACACATATGCACATGCACACAGAAAGCAGGGTTAGCTTGAAAGGTCTGCCCTGAGTTGCAAGGTCTCTCACCTTGGTAGTGCAAGCAAATCTCAATGTGACAGTAAATCCGGGCATTTGCAGAGAACATGAACTCATTTGGTGGGCGCATAATAAAAGCAGTTTCTGCAGGATTAGTCTTGTGAATAGTCTACTGTGTGTTGAAGTGTTATAGAAATTCCATCATGCATCAGAAATATGTTGGCTGTTGAACAATTTCACAGAAATGGTATGTAGCTGTACATATTTGTGGGTACAGACAAGAGAGTGGCAAAATGGAAGTGTTGTATAAGCATTTTTACTGGTGTTTAGGCAATCAAAATTATTGGAAATTATGGCATATATGTTGGACAAGAGGAATCATTCTTGGTGAATAGCACGTATGTTTTATAACTTGAGATATTGTCTAGACTCAAAGAATCTGAATGCCAAAGCTGCCATTAAGCTGCCACCATTATCTAACTATGTCACGTTAATTCATAGCTCTTGTAAAATCTGTTCTACGAACTCCACATCTGTAAGGTACAGGACACAAAAGCTGTTGATGTTTAGGAACAGCCTGCTTGAATGGGTATATTGGTTTTCTTAGTAAATCTCCGGGCTTCCAGTTCTTGCATGTTTTGTCTTTGAAGTTTCTGGATTACAGTCAAGAATAATCTGGGTATTTTGAGGGGTACATCTCATTTTCATTTTGATAACGGGGAATTGCTTGTGTAACTTCTTGACTAGAGTGATTGCTGCATCAGAGTTTTACTTGAAGATCACAATAATACAAAAAGTTATTGTTTTATTTCCCATTTGTTAGAAGTCACCCACGTGTAATTGGTGATAGTGCCTGTCTGCAGTACCAGTCACATCCCTATATCACTAACAGAGTCTGCCAAAGAAGCCTGCGGGCTTCTACAGTTGTTCTGCTTGGAGCAGGGGACTTTCCTGGCCAGTTCTCCAATTGCACTTCATTTTGTAATCCTTTTTCCATTAGTGGTTGTTGACTGTTCTCGAAGAGGCTCCGTTCAAAGTGTAAAACCCTGTGTGTATAGCTGGCGTTCTCCTCTACAATGGATTTTTAAGAACTTTGCTTGGCCAAGGACTGTCAGGAGTTTGGCTGCTGCTTTCAGACTGCAAAGATCATCTTCATTTATTTTTAGAATGTATGTACACTTTATCTTCTCATAACAGGACTATTTCTTTACCAGCCAATCTCTCACATAGTATTATCAATTTGGTTTTGTTTGAACTATGTAAGAGTAAGATGTAATAGCAATGTTTGGGGAGATCAGTCAGGAGTTTGAATTTCTGGCCAACACCTGCATCTGAATTACAGCCTCTGAGTGGAGAGAGTGACTTCTGAGCCCTCCAAAGCTGCCAGAGTATTCATTTTGGTCCCCTCCACCCCAGCTTTTTTCCTTCTATTTTTGATAGGCCTAAAATAAGTATTGCCAAGGTATCCAAGAATCTTTGGGGGGATGGGGGAGCAGTTTCTCTGAGTATATCTCCTTACATGGCACTTATCACAATAGTGCTTGTGCTATGTGAAACATTCCTTTTCTATGAGGCAGCGTCATGGTATTTAATTGCTTTTTTATTTCTTATTTAAATTTTTGCAACACTTTGAAATTGCTTAAACCCTCAGTTTTTCTGTGGCAACAAGTTTAGAGGAGAAGAGAGGATTCCAGTCATGAATAGCTCCAAGAACGTACGCTGGCATACAAAGTATCTTACATAATTCTGATTATTTTTTTTTCTTCCTCCCCTTTCTGCCCAGCCCCTTTTCAGTGCTAGTCAAGGCCTTTGTTACAGCAATAGCTCAGCTGGATGCTACTTCCTCTGCTTAAGTGAAGTTTAAGAAACCAGCTGCTGCTTAAAAGAAAACTGCTTATTGTTAAGTTCCCCTTCTTCCCCTTGCCAAGGTTAAACATGTCCCTTCTCCGTCAGCACCTCCAATGTAATGTGTCCCTAGATATTGTGGGGCACGCCTTCAAGGATATAAACCTAGTCTTTACCACATTACCTGCTGACGAGGCAAAAAGATAGACAACAGTTTCTAAAGTTGACTTAATGTTAGCCAGCCACACCAAGATCGGTTTCCCTTCCTTTAGAGGATTTTTCCTACCCTTGAAGTACTGCAAGGTGAAATTCTGGCTCTGTGGAAGTCACTGAGGACTTTTAGGAAGATGTTCATTTCAGTTTTCTTACTCTTGCCTGACTCTCTTCAGCAGTATTGTAAGCTTCCTTATAAGCCTCTTAAGGTTATGTATAAAATCTTGTACTTTGAAACTTTCAGTACAAGAATTTGCATGATAGCTCCCCAAGACTTTTTAGTCCAATGTTTCCCCCACGCTTACACCCAGTAGGAAGTGATTGGCAAAGAATACGTTAATATCTTCCTCTTATATGCAAAAAGCTACTTTTGAAGACACTGATCACCAAAGCCTTTAAATGTTTACCTTAAAAACAAGAACTCTATAACTGCTCCTTGAAAGTGTATTACAGAACACTGAGGTAAGTCATGTAGCCAAACACAAGTTGAGGAAAATTCCCTACTGTACTTGAGATTTCCTGTGAAATTCAGCCTTCTGAGTGGTCGGTATGATGCAGTCCTTAATTTCATGATTGCGTACATATTTATCTGAGCCCATTGCTGTAGTAAAAGAGGAGGTGTCTTTTTCCATATCTGTGATGGATAATCAGTGCCATCCCTTGTTTAGGTACCAGGTATAAACCTTATGCAGATTTATTTCCCAGGCTGTGTATATATGGTTCTTTCACCTTGCTGCCTGAATGCTTCACAAAACAAACAGGGTACCCCGTGGGAGCGGCTCAGCCTGCTGTGATTGTTTTACTGGAGATCTTAGGTACAGAGGGATCGCAGCCATAATCTTCAACAGTTTTGTTTTAGTAAAACACCACCTGTGCCTAGATTCATTCTGCCTAACTGTAGCACCGAAATTGGAGATTAACTCTGTCTTCATGTAGGGAGCTGAGGTTGGCAGGTCTCCAAAACCAGGCATTTTATTAGCTCTCTTAAAGTTGGATGGAATAAAATTGTGTCCAGAGCATATTAATATATTTTCAGTGTTACTGTTTTGTACTTTATGAACAACACACTTAATTTTACTTCAGATATCACTGTCAATGTCCTAACCTTCTGCGGAGAGCATGCAGGAGAAAGGAAATAGGTAGCGACTGACTCTTAAACACATTCAAGGAAGAGCCCTGACCAGTAAGGTTGATGATATAACCAAGGCAAAGAGACTCACTCTGTTTAGAGTGACAATTAATTCTGAAACCATCCTTTCTCTGAAAATCAACTTCAGTTACAACATTTCTTTAAGCTTTCCTGTAGTAATAAAGTGGCTTTCAAAAGAAAACATCGTCATCATTTAAGTAAACAACATCAAGCTTCAGGCTAAAGAGGCAAAGGGGGGGATAGATGAGAGTACACAAACATTCTTAGTTCTGGCATTTCTTGGGTTTTGAGTCTTTGACTGCTTCTGTGATGCTCTTTTACATATACTTGTGTGTGGTTTTTTACATTTATTTAAAAAACACATACACAGTTTTGTGTGCATACATACATTCGCAGTGATGGAAAATCAGGCTTAGTCCTTTAGCCTCAAGTCCAGCTTCTTCTGCTGTGAGCAATTTCACTTCAGGGTTGTTCGTAGTTTGGACCCTAGTTTTAGCTGCTGTTTGTCTTTAAGTAGTTTCAAATATACTGTTTAATTTTTTTCAGAGATATGTATTCTCTGGCTTACCATGACTGCATTTACTAAATTTGTTCTAAGTCTCCAGTAAAATGAGCTCTGCGGTGATGTCTGAAGCCTATCATAAATTCCTTTATCAGAGTGATTGCAGTAACATACATGCTGCTGTGTGGTTAATGGAAAGCCTACTCTTTGGACAGAAGAGTTTAAGTGTTACTGTCACCTCCTAGTTTGTGCATCATCACAGCTATTCAGAATGGAGGGAACTGAAAGGTAAAATTAAGGGCTTTTCCCAGATCTTTCAGTAGGTCGTTTCCTATGTATGAATGGATATGTTACATGTAAGGTGGTTCTGGTGTTTCACTGTTTCCAGCATTCTGTGTGTTTTCAAGTGTGCCTCATTAATAGCATGAAACGTGGGAAGTTTGTGTTGAGCAGGGATTGCTGGTATCTGTAGTACATCTTTCACAGTATTATTCGCAGCCCTGGCATCTGTCATGGCTTTGTATCTTCTTTTGAGGACATTGTTCCTGAATTCACATCTCTCCTAGAGAAACTACAACAGGAACTCCTTTGTCTTTCCAGTGGAATCCAGAGAATGCTATCTGAAGTGTTAGTGTAACTTTATCTGTAGCAAACAACAACAAAAAAAATTTGCTGGCTTTTTCTAAATGTCAGTCTGGTCTTCCCACCTGGCCAGTGGGAGATAGTGTGCTGGGTTACCATTCAATATGCATCCATGTTGCACACAGTGAACTTACCATGCACTTGCAGTGAAGTAAGAGGGGATTGAGGCTATGTTTATTGAGTCTTTGTAATAGTCCTCAAAGGCTGGAAAAAAAAGCCCTGTCCAACAATAAGTTACTTTTGAAAGCACTTTGTTTAATTGTAGCTGCTCTGTTTTACGTGAAGCATTTCTGGGACTGTGTATGAACTGTAGTCGAAGATTTTTAAAACTTGGTTACCTAAAGCCAAGTTCCTAAAAGATAGCAAAACAAATGGGCAAATAGTCGAAAGTTCATTTATGAAAATTCCAGTGTCTGAATCCAGTGTGAGACAGAAATTTATGCATTAGTTTAGAATAACTGACAGTCATTTTCTACAGAAGGTTTTGACAGATTAATACTGCATCACAAGGTAATTTATTTCAAGTCCAAAGCAATGCTAGATGTGGCGAATTCATCAATACCACCTTTCTGCTGTGCCCATAGTGATAAAATACACGGATGATAAAAGTGTTGATGTTATCTTTTAGCCATTCCCCAGAATATTTCATGAATGGGAAGAAAGGAATAAATCTAGGAAGACCAGAACATGAAACTCAGTAATAGAGGAATAGTTTAAAGATAAGTAGTCCACATAAATTATCTACTAAACTTTCCAGAAGACAGCCAGCACAGCAAGTGATGTATACAGTCCCCCAAAGATGGCGTAATGAACATCTTCCAGGAATAAGAGGATGGCTTTACAAGCAGAATTTAAAGAAAAACACATCTCTGTCCTCCATTTTACACCCAAAATCACACTTGAAATATAGTTAGGTCAATTAAGCAATGGACACTTGTTCATAATAGAAACTACTAATTTAACAGCCTCCAATTGTCAGAATGCTATGTACAGTTATAAGCTAGAAATACTGACATGTAGTCCAAATATTTCTCATTAATGTGCTGACTTCAGGAGAACTAAGCCCAGTCAAAATCAAATAGTGAAGTTCTCAGTCTCTGATCTGTGAGATAGTCTGCAGGTAGGAGTGAATGACATCATTTGTTAAGAAAAAAACTTATGTGATCTTCCCTATGGAAGAAACACTGATCCTCCAGGATGGTGCAGAGCAGCTGATGCCTTCATGAGAACTGCTCAGGAGTGTGTGACAGTTAGGGCTTGGATCCCCAGATATGTGATTCATGGAGCCTACTGAAAAAAGAAGAAACAAATAGGATAACATTACACTTAGATTTACGTGCATTTCTTATTTCTGCAGTTTAAGCTGATGGTAATGTAGTCTTACCAAAATCTGGAGCATCTGTTTAACCTTATATATTCGTTTTCCTCTGCCACACAGAAGCAAGTTGTTTTTTGTTCACAGAGAAATCAATAGTGCAGAGTTTGACTCAATTAGTGAAATTTCCTAGGTCTGAAAAATATTGTTCAGTAAATTTATTCCTTGGCTGTTTTTCTCCTTCAACCCCCCTCCCTCATTCCAGGGGATTCCAGGGGTTCTGCCTCAAAATGTTACTGCTTAGAGAGTAAACTCTTTCCTGCCTGCAACTCTCTGCAGGTAAATAAGATCACAAGGCTAGCGATACTGTTATCGTTCCTTCAACAACTGAACTCTACTTTTATACCAGGGAAAAGAATTAGTACGGCTATGAGTAAAAGAAGCATCTAGTGTTCTGTTAGCTGGTATTTATTAGGTATACCAAAAAAAAGAAAAGCAACTACTTTATAATTGAACATATAAATCTCAAAGTGTCATAAAATTAGATGAAATTGAATCATGTGGTACCAGAAAAAAATTGAAAACAACTATTGTGTTGCCAGAATGCTTATTTCCAGGTTATTGTTTCTGATCTTATTAGTCTTTTCATAATTCACTTTTTGTGTGTGTGAGAGATTTTATTTAATGTGTTTTGAACAAAGGTTTTATTTCTCTTGGATAAAGTTTTATACAGGTTACAAATGAGGAGCAGTTGATTTAGTATAGACTAAAAATTTTCTTACACTGCATCCCAAGTAGGAATCATGTCAGAATATTTCCTGTGTCTGCCTGGGATAGGAAAAAAAAAAGCTTCTTTTTCCTATCTAACAGTTTTGCTTCAAGTCCTCATCAGACTAATAAGATTGCAACCAATAGTGAAAGCAGAAAAAAGAATTTTCTTGAACTTCAAAAGAAGTTTTACGTTGTGTATTCTACAAAGGCTTGATCAGTATTTTGTCCTACTCAACTTAATGTTTGTACATAGACAATAGTAGCTAGTACCAGTGCTATAGCAGTTTACTTGGTCAGTGTCCAGTACATCAGCTTCATGGCTCATCTAAGTAATTACAGATCCATTGATTCAAGTGAGTTTTGGCTTGCTCATACCAGTGAATAGGTTGTGGGTTGGGTTTTTTTTAATGTGAGATCATATTACCAAAAGCTTGCCAAGAACTTAATACCATGCTGGAGTTAGATTTGTAGACGCTTACTAGATCTTGTGACCTCAATTTACTTAAACTTAAATGTTTTCTACTCTGGTAAGACATAAATAAACCAGCACTGGAACACTACACAGGCTGCAGAGAGCACAGTGCAACTCAGGACACTTCCATGGCCACCCCTTTCCGAAGGATAAGTGCCTTGTCCCTCCATAAGCCAAGATCTCACTGGCAAAGGTCCAGCATCTCGTTGTGTTGTGATGGAAAGAAGCACTTGGAAGCAACCAGTTCACTGTCCAGGATGTTAACTATTTTTTCAATAAAACAAGGCTGCATGCAAGTACGGTGGAAAGGCTAACTTTTAAGCCTCACCAGGGAAAAAAGTGGTAGGGCCGTGCTGGCTAACACAGAATTCAGCGAATATGTGAAGGGTAGAATTCCTAAACCGAGTCCAAGCTGTCTCATTGTATTTTAACTATCATATCCTCTAGTTTCTCTATAATTAAAATTAAATGGATTTATTTTTTCATCATTTAATAACAGTCACCCTGAATGGCATTTTCCTGGGTTTGATTTTATTTCCATGGTATAGTAGACTTCCATGTAACAGACCCAAGGAGGTGAGATCCAGTTCTGCTCACTGCGAGGGGGATGTCTTGAGGCCTTAGAAGGAGTAGGATGAAATATAACACACTCCTGCAATCACTAGGTGTTGAATGGACCCTCAGTGATTGTTGCCAGACTACCTTTGGGGCTCACCAGGAAACCTTTGATATTACACTTAGACCCTTTTTCTGGCAGGATGGATTTAACTAAAGTTTGGTGGCTGGAGGAGAAGGGCATCTGCTTTCAGTCGGCTGTGGAGCATTATATTGTTGACATTGGGTCAAAATTAATTACTTTGCATTTTTTATGGTATATGGATGTGGGGTTTATGGAATTTAAAATTTAAAATGTTTAGTAAAAACAAGTGTTATGTCACTGCTGTCTTGGTAGGAGTAAGACTGCTGTCTCATTTATAAGTAAGGATAATATAAGAAGTGCAAAAGCAGCTGATTATGCTGGCTCTGATACCTTGGTAACTTGAACTGAAGTGGAAATTCACCCCAGTGCTGCACTGATTCAGAAACAAAAAGGACTTGTAATGTGAAAAGACTAAAAACGTTCAACAGTAGTAGTAAATTGTGTGTGGTGTTAAAATGCCAGCTAGGGAGTACATAAAAATGGTGCTTTAAATGATACTCAGGTAAAGGAATTGTTTCCTGCCTTGGGTAGAGGGACTTTTCTCTTTCTTACGGCAGCTTTCAGCAGAAGTTGTCTTAAGATTGAACTTGCCAGACTGAAGATCTTCTCTTCTGCTGTGCTCTTGAAATACTTTTAAAATCTCTACATACTCTGTAGAATTTTGACAGTAATGCAATATGTAAACCACTGCGCATACCCTCGGAAAATGCACATCACTGCATGCAGTCTGTGCACTTGCTCACGAGTTGGCTTCACGCTTATAAGAACTTGATCTGAATGATTTGACCAGAAAGTAGTTTGAAGCTAGTACAACAATATAACCTATTAAATACTGATAAAGGTCTATTTCTAGCAATGTAACTAATTTAGCAGCATGGTAATAAATGTAGAAAGATAAAAAGGAGTCAGAAAGCTGGGAGTTTTCTTTCGTGCTCTGGCATCGTGTTTTTGTTTTTATTTCCTGAACTACAGCAGCTGAAATAATTTTATTGTTTTATTCCTGCTCACTGCAGACCTAGAAACATGTTTTGGTTGGCTTCAAAGTTAGAATGAAAAAAAAAAAAAAAAGCCCACCTGATGGGGGAATGGAAATTTTTTTTTTGGAAAGGCGTTTGGGGTTCTGTGAGTCAGTGGCAAGTTTATATTTTTTCCAATGTACAATAAGGGAAACTAAAAGTGATCCTGTGTCACAAAAGGAAAATACCTATGTTTTGAAAAAGACTTCAGAAACAAAGGTGGTTATGCATTTTTGTGAAATTACTTTAGAATATTCCTCTATCATTTTCACTTTCAAGTATTCTTTTAGGAGGATAATCTTTTACAACCATAATGTTCCAATACGTCTCATGAATCTTCGTAAGACTCCAGTTCACATAAATACCTCTACTTTGAAAGACAAAAGTGTTTTGTTTGGGATGTTTTTGTGTAGTGTTTGGGTTTTTTAATATGCAGCTTGAAATCAATCTATTTGTATACATGTACATCCCTGGCTTTATTTCTAATATTTCAGTGCAATCAGAAAATATGTACAGGTAAAAGATGCAGTAAAAAAAATTAGGTCCCATTCTACAGTCAGATCTATGCAAATTGACCTTTCAATCAATGCAGAGTCTATAGACCCATCTGACTGGAGACTTGGAACGATAATGAGCTTTATTCACAACACGCTATTCTAAAGGAGATTATTATTTTTTTAATTCACTACATTCTTGAAAGCACAGGCTTTTAGTGAAAGCTTGTGGTAGGTCAGTGGAATTTTTTTACTATGTTTTTACGTTTGATCTGCATTGTTGCACATTAGCAGATGTCACAATCCATTGATAGATGCCGAGGAGAAGGCTTTGAAATTCTTTTTCAGAGTTGGAAGACTTGATACATACAAGTTATGTGACCCCTGTTCACTCTTGGTTTTTCCAAACATTTTTTATATATATTTTTGTATATTAATGTTTGTTCATGAATCCTAAATGCAAAATTTTCAGAGCCAAGTATGAACTGAAAGCCTAAAACAAGGTAATCTGCAGTCTCTTTTCCAAAACAAAATTAAAATAAACAAGGCATTTATATTTTATGCTATCATTCAAGCTGCTGCAGTCATAATTTCAGTCTTTCTCCTGATGATGCCTATATGATCTCCTTCATTGTTCTTTTAAAATAATTAGTATAATAATGCAGTTATTCTTCAAATGTATTGCCACCTTCACTAGGATAATGATCTTGAAAAAAAAATTGATTTTGTGTATGTCATTGCATTTGTACATATATCATGGAAGTTTATTCCCTTCATACTCCACCAGCATCCAGAATTGTAGAAGAATGTTAAAAGGGACTTCTCTGCCTTATCCCTTTTACTATCTGCTTATGGATCTAATGTCCATGAATGTCTTTAATCCCTATTTGAAGTAGCTGATACAGTCTGCCTCCACAGCTACTGCAGCAAATTCCTAAAGTTCACTAATCACTGTGTGAAGAAACTTTTTTTTTTTACCCATTTTACTGCTTAGCAGTATCCCAGTTCTAGTATTACAGGATTTGGTGTACAGCAGTTTCACGTTCAGTTTATCCACCATCTTCATGATTACATTAATCTGTTAATCTCACTTGTGTTCTTCCTCAGCCCCCATATTTTAACCAGGTTTTGTGTGGCAGCTGTTTCATGTCCATGATCATTTCAGTTATCCTCTTTGCCTCCACTGCATCCTTCTTGAGTTGTGTAGGCCAGAACTGCATGTGATATTCAAGATGTGGGAACATGAAGATTTCATGCAGCAGTAGAGTAGTACGCTCTTTTTTTTTCTCTCAGTGACCTTCCTGATGTTACCCAGTTACTCAAGCCTGATGTTGGCTTTTTTTGAGTGCTGCTGCACCGTGAGCCAGTGATTCAGAGATGTCATGGTTTAACCTCAGCCAGCAACCAAACACCACGCAGCTGCTCGCTCACCCCTCCCCTGTCAAGGGGATAGGGAGGCAAATGAAAAAAACCAAACTCATGGGTTGAGTTTAAGACAGTTTAAGAGGGTAATGAAGAGAAAAACAATAACACAAGTGATGCACAAATGCAATTGCTTACCACATAGAATCATAGAATCATTAAGGTTGGAAGAGACCTCAAGGATCATCTAGTCCAACCATCCCCCCTCCACCCATTACCCACTAAACCGTGTCCCTAAGTACCACATCCAACCTTTCTTTAAACACCCCCAGGGACAGTGACTCCACCACTTCCCTGGGCAACCCATTCCAATGCCCAATCCCCCTTTCCGAGAAGAAATTTCTCCTCATCTCCAACCTGAACCTTCCCTGGCGCAACTTGCAGCCGTTCCCCCTTGTCCTGTTGCTAGTTATCTGTGAGAAGAAGCCGACCCCCAGCTCACCACAACTTCCTTTCAGGTGGTTGTAGAGGGCAAATAGTGAAAGGGGAAAAAACCCCAACTTGATACTCAGTCTGTTTCTGAGCAGCTGCCCCAGTTCTATCCAGAGCATGACATCATATGGCAGGAAATATCGCTGTGGCCAGCCTGAGTCAGCTCCCCTGGCTGTGCTCTCCCAACTTCTTGTGCACCTGGCAGGGCCTGAGAAGCTGAAGAGTTCTTGACTTAGTGTAAGCACTACAACTACCCAGCAACAACTAAAAACATCAGTGTGTTATCAACATTATTTTCATACTAAATCCAACACCCAGCACTATACCAGCTACTGGAAAAAAATTTAACTCTATCCCAGCTGAAACTAGAACAAGAGAACTGTCTGAAAGTTCCAAGCACCAAGATATTTCTCAAAAGTTTTAACTCTGTTCCAGGTTCAGTGCCATGTAGATGTGGTTTCAGGTATCTTTTCCCTAGAAAGAACTTTTGCTTTACCATTATCTATTATGAAGGTTGTCAGCACCTTTGTGCCCACACAGTTTGAGTGATCCTTTTTGGAGTTTCTTAACCATTTACACAGCATCTGACTATTTGAAAGAGCTTAGTATGATCTGCAGATTTGGACATTTCAGTGTTCACTCCCTTATCCTAGCCATTGATAAAGATGTTGAATCAGACTGGGCTCACCAGTGGTCCTTGGTGGGACTCCACCAATAAAGTGACATTTTTCTGCCAGTAAATTTGTTTTTAATAAAGATTTGTTAAGGATCTGTCAGATGAAATAGCTGTACTCCCATATAAAGTTCTCTTTATACCAATTCCTCCAATACCAAAGAAGCTCCATCAAGAAAAATCCTCTCCTCCTTGCGTTATCTTATTTTCTCTAGATACGACACCACACTCTTCTCTCTTCACCTGCGTTTCCTCAGCTACTACTTGCAGATATTACTAATACTTCTTTTGCTACCCATAGTCACCTTCTTCAAATGAAAAGTGCCACGTGAGGTATATTCTTAAAAATAGTCTTTCCTCCAACAGAGTTTACTACCCTATTTGTTGTGCTTGTCAGTATGTATTGGGCTACCTCCCCACTGTTCCTGACTTTTGGTTTGAACTAGGAATTATTTTACAGATGAGGAAATGGAGCATAAAAAGTAATTTATTTTTTCTGTTTCTACTGTGGGATCACACATATGATGTTCATTCACTCTGGGAGTCAGGGGACAGTTGTCCTCACAGGTGGTCTGGGTGAGTTATATCTTTACATTGATGCTGACGTATGGCGCAGCTTAAGGGGTGGTGGCAGTAAAGGATTTAGGCTGAACCATTTACACCGCGCCACTGTCCTGGATGGTAATGTCCCATTTCATATCATTTGTCTTGAGGCCCTTATTCTGGGTAAGAGAGAAGTTTCAGTCCTTTGCACAGTGGTCGTTCCACTCTAGGAGTCCTGCACACGTGTTATTGCAAGTTGGGGTTGGTATGAACTTAGGTTTACCTTAGCCCCTTGTTGCTTTAAGATGAGTAAGTAAAAAGTAGTTTTGAGGGGATTTTAACTCAAAGATTTACTGAAATTGTTGAGCAAGGTATGTTTGCAAACTTCATGAACCATGGCCAGGTCTTCATTTCTGAGGTTAATTCATTCCATCTGTTTGGTAGCATTATCTGCTGGTAATGGCACCAGATGGCTGAAAATTTGGTGGTGGGAAAAATACCAAGAATCTAGAGTAAATTAAATGTTTCCACCTTGTAATTTCTCTCTTCTGCTTTGAAGCCTGTTACCTTTTCTTTTGGACCCTTAATTAAACTTTTCTGACCTGGATCCATTCTGTCATATCTTTAAGTGTTTTTCAGAAACAAAAAAAAGTGGTACCACTTAAGCTATTTCAGTAACTGTCAAAGTAGGAACTTTACTGTATTCGTGTACATATGCATTCCTTTTTCAGTTTATCTTACAGTGCAACACATTCTGCAAATTCCTGATACACACATCTTTCTTTTTTATGGGCATTCTGCAGAGAAGTAAACTGCCAGGCTATTCTGTAATCATCTTTGATGTCGCAATAAATGCTGTGTTCTTTAAAGTTTTTTAACCTTTAACCAGCTAAAGAACAAATCAAAGAGGCAGATTTCTAGATAATTTTAAAAGACTATAGACACAGTAGATAAGTTGAAGTCTGTGTTTGCTGTGTATCAAAACACTTTCCCTCCATGGAAGATAGAAATTCATTGAGCTGCTAGCAGACAAACAACTCAATTCAGAGACCTCACCAGTAAAATAATTGTATATTCAAAATGTGCAATTATTTCCACAGACAGGCGTGTATTTACAGGACTAGTGTTTTAAATTAGCCATGCATCTGTATGCACTGAAGATGCCCAATGAATACATGCAACCTGAAGCCTCCATACGTATGCTGCTCCAAGCAGCAGGTGCAGATCTGATCTCACAAAAGCTTCGCCCAAGTCAGAGGTCAGTGGCTGTTGCTGGTGTCCTCTTGGTATCACTGGATGGGTGTCCCCCTTGTTGCTTCAGAGGAAACTTGCTGACCCAGTTTTAAAACCTACTAATACTTTACTTACTCTTAGAGTGAATTCAGCCTTACTCAATCCAGAGCAAAAAGTTCCCATCTGTAACCTGTCAGGGACTTGCCATCTCCATAGTAAGCCAAGGCATCTCTTCCTCCACTTTCTTTCATGTAAGTAGCTTGGCTAGTGATTACGTCATGCAGGGCACAGCCTGTGCTCCAGACAGAAAATCTTCCTGTACCTGAAATCCCTGCGGATCACATTGTACCAAACATTGACTGCTTTCATTTGGGGGTTTACATTTAATCACCATTGGTTCAAATTTGGTCATACCTTTGGAAATAGGTATGCATTGTCTGTCAGCAAGAGTAATGGCCAGCCTGCCAAGCATGGAGGGTGACCCAGTGCAGGTCAGCAGGGTCTGAATGTGATGAGCAGAGCCAGGTGCTGGTAAGGGCATCCACTAATGGCCCGCAACACAGGAAGGGGATGAACCAGGTCCAGAACCCACCCAGGAGCCAGGGCCAGCGGTGCAGACCTACAGCCCTTGGCTGGACTGAAACCGGGCTTCCATGTGCAGCGTTGAGGGGTTGTCCCGCACCAGGGGAGGCTGGGACCTGTAAGTGCCCTCAGGGTCCTGACTCTATCACTAGCAATTTTTTAAACGCAAAGAGGGTTAAATGCTATATTTGAATCTATAGAGGGTGACAGTGCTCAGCTCAGCCAAAAGTCCTGTACTGAGATAGTCTGTCATGGTCCTCGTCTCCTCCTATCAGTTCATGTGGTAGCTCTGTATATATGCTGGCCTCTTTCCATTTGCTGAATAGAACTACGTATATATTCGTTGTTTTGAAGCAGACATACTTATTTGAATTCATATTAATTGTGTTAAATGCTAACTTTTTTAGCCTTTATTTGTAGTTATAATTTAATTCTTCCTGCTTGTTGGGGTCTTTTGCTGCATGAGAGCAAATCAAAGCATGAAACACTGAGTTTGTGGGTGCAATAGTGGTGTGTACAAAAGACACAGGAGAGAGCATATGAAGGTTAAGTTTCCCTCTCTGGCAGCTGCTCTCTAGCAGAGCAGGTTATCTGGTTTCTGCTTAGCAACAGAGGCTGCACAGGGATTTGCTCAGAACATTTACCCAGGGTGGAAGCTATGCCCATAAGCTGCTCTTCATACTGACCTCCATCTCCTCATGACAAGGGAATTTTGACGTTGTCGTGTTTCCACAGAGAGATTTCAAGAAAAGCACTGAAAATCTTGAGAAGCTATTATATGTTTGTCACTATATTCCCTATCTAATGAAACTGTGAACTGTTACCTAGGGCAGCCTAGCACTAAGAAAGGTAACGTAAGAGGAGGTGAAGAGATGACACAATTTTGTGTTTAGCCTTGCACCAGACATGAAGGTCTTTTAGTCTCTGTCTTCCTAAATAGCCTGATTCAGTGATAATTTTGTGGCATCCCCTCTGAACAAAGGATATACGTTCCAAAGTGTAGATGAACATCTCTCTTTTTTTCATTGCTGCAGTCAATGCAATGAGCTTGCTAAATGGGAAACAGGCTGAGTGCATCTGTAAAATGTGAGGCGTAAGATGTGCCATTCCTGGAGCTTAGCAAAGTGAGGTGGTTCCTGAGGCTTCAGCAGCAGCTCCAGCACTCAGCAAAGGCTGCAGCTTGCTTGGGTTAGGCAGTAGATGCCCAGCAAGCACTTTGCCCAGCATTGCTTTGACTAGTTGTCGTGCTGTTTCTCCCTCTACATCATAACTCTACCCCTTCTTGGCATACACTGAGTCCCTGTGCGGAGAGGCTTTCAGTCTGTATTACTGAGTAGTGTCAGTGGAAAGTTGGTCTGTTATTGGGTCTCGGTTATGGTATTTTATTACAACTAATAACAGTGTATGTTACAGCTCAAGGTTTTTTTTTTCTATATGTGTAGTCTGAAGGACTGAGCTTGAACTTGAGGAAATGAGCATGTTAATGTGCCCGTCACTGTTTGAATACTGTGAATTAATACCTGTAACAAAAGAGGGGTCCTGAAGATAAAGCTGGAAATAGGTATGTCCGAATGGAAACATTTCTTAACTAACTTTAGAGCAGCAACACATCTATTTTTGCTGTCATAATTATTTTGTTCTGACTCAGCCAAGTTCCATAAAAGAAAGTTTCTTTGGTAAAGACTGCAAAATAATACTATGCTGGTTTTCTTTCATATGAGTGGAGACACAGTTACTCATGTTAATGTCTCATTTTAAGGAACTTGAAACCCTCAGTAAGGTTTTGTTAGTACAAATGCAACTATTTTTTACTATTCAGAACATCATGTTCAAGTAAACTGTAGACATTAAGTTATTTCTGGCATCCAGGGCATAGTTTGTGAACTGATATGACAGTATCTCATATAAATTTTCCATCTGGATGATCACAGTGCAGTAGAAGTTTCTTGCTGCGTTGTCAAGTTAGAACCAACTGTTGTCACTGGCTGACCTTTTTTTTTAAGTACGTGGGAACATTACTGAAACGCTTCACATAATAGAGAAGAGCTGTTTCTCTGGTAGTGAATATCTTTATGTTGCCAAAGACTTCATTCATCTCCTTCTTTTGAATGGAGCACAGGATTCCCTGTCCTCCCGCACTGCAAACTTTCTGAAAGTATAAATGAGCCAATTTCTTACCACTTAGTCGCACAAAATGTCCCGTAGGAATCAGTGGCCTGGTCTAATGAGCAAAAGTTAGAAAATCAAGTCCTAAAACAAGGTCAGAGAACCTTTTATTGTGCTCTGACTTGTGTAAAATTGCTGAATACAAAATACTGGGTGCTGCTAGGTGCATCACTGAATAATCTTACGTTTTTTCCCCTTAGTGCAAAATGATTGAGTTGGTTATAAGAGTAAGAAAGTATGAAGAACACGCAAAGGAGCACTCTGATGGGAACATTAATTATGAATCACTTATTGATGAACATAAGGGAGATGCTAGCCAGCGAGAGCCTGGAAAATTATCAACTTCATAGAATAAGAAGCGTGTACTGAGAAATTGGTAAAAGCCCTTTACTTAATGCTCAGACTTTGTTTCCCGAGTTTCATTTGGTGATTCCGCGGGGCGGGGTGGGGGTGGGGTGGGGAGTTAGCTTTGAGGGAAGTACTAGTCTTTTCAGTCATCTCCCTTTTTTGCTTAGGCAAAAATAACCATTTAAAAGCATTAAAAAATACCTGGTAGCAAATGTTTCTGTAACACATAGAGTATCATAAGTGGAATATTTAGACAGTACATACAGAAACTGGCCCTGCTGCAGCACAGTTTTCCAAAGCACATGCCCATGTTACACGGAAAGAAGTTTGAAAGCTTTTGGACAATTCTGGTTTACTTCTTAATAAATGCAGTAATGTTCATATCAAGCTCCTATTGCCAAATTAACTTACAGTACAACTTATTGAATGCTTGAGTAAGCTTTTGTACCCTTCTGCATTGCCTTCTTTCCTTCTACAATGTCTGCTACTCCATTTGTGGGCAAGTATCATTTCAAGCCAGAAGAAGGGGCAGATTGGCCCAGTGCTGAATTCCGTAATGCAAGACAACTCTCGTTTCACACGCTGGTACAATGGCAAAAATTTGTTGTTGTGTGAGGAGAGGGGAAAGCTCTATGCATCTGTGCTTTCTTTTCTTACAAAGATTTTAGCTTTTTGGTAATTTTTTTAAGTGAAATTCTAATTCTGAAAGTGTGAACAGTGAAACTTAAATACAAAATATGCTCGTGGATTTCTGCTGTAGTGCCCATTTTGGTTCAGTATGCCTGATCCTGATATATGTGACTGGAAATAATTTCTCAACAGACTTCTTTGGGTAGACCTTGTAGTTTCCTCCTCAGTCACAACTGATAGTTTCATAGATCTGAGGAGACAACTTCTGCCTTTTGGTTAGTTGATTGCATCCCTAGAAAGAAAAAAACACTGTCGCAATGTATCATGACTGTGATATAAAGACTTGCCCACTCAGCTAATTATTTTTGGTTGTTTTGTCAGCAATAATGGATAATTTCTGAGAAAATGTTTGCCAGATGAGTATTTTGTTCCATCATTTTCATTATCTTCCTTCAGTAGGTTCCTTTTCCCTCTGATACCACTGCTGTTGGACCAACTGGCTGCATTCCCCAGAGCATTCTCTATTCGTTGTGTAGCATCTGATGCATTACCCTGTGTGCTCAAAGACGAACTAGATGCCCAGACAGCATAAGAAAACAGGAATTATATAAACAAGAAAGGTTCCAGAATGAGCCTGGGGGCTGAGGAGGCACCTAGGACATGTGCTGTCTCTGTCTAAGCTCCTTGGTAGAAGATAAACAGGTTAAAAGTTGTTCCTGGAAGTTCTGAAGTGCCTTCAAAAACTATATAGTTAGTTCTAATTGGAAGACAGTATTTATATTTTTCCTATAAGTATCAGAAGAAAGGAATATTAATAGCTGCCTGCACATTGTAACATTTTCTGCATAATGACATTTTGCAGGCTTGATATAATTTTCTGTCATGTGCATCGGGCCATTAAATGAGAGGTCTTTAAAATTATCTCACCAGAACAGTTCTTTTTTCCAAACAACACCAAGAGAAGATGAGATCAAAGAATTTCATAAAAGGCCCTTTTCACAGCTTATCTGTCATCAAATGAAGGTATTAGGGAAATGGCCTGAGAAGCTTTTCCTACTTTATACCCCTTTTGAAGTGACTAGAACTACAAAACATGCCATTTCTGCAGAGGATTCCAGTTGTGTTTCTCCCTTGTATAAGGGGAAGGGCACAAAGAGCGTATTCCACCAGCTGGCACACTTCTGGGGTCCCTGCTCCTGGGATTTGCTTGGACTCTCAGGGAGCAGGCAGGGATCAGGGCTGCCGCCCCCAGGAGCAGCAACCCTTCCCTGAGCTCACTGTCGAGCTTGTGGCTACCAACACTGCAGCTTGGGGCAGAGACTGAAAGATTTGCAATAGCTCCCAGAAAAATCAGTGGCAACAGAACACATATCTCTCCAGAACAGTTTGGGGTTAAAGATTTTCCCAAAGTTATAAGTCTTTTTGTTTCAGCTCGTTTCTAAGGTTAGATGATAGGGGATCAAGCTGATGAAATGGCAATGCGTAAAATTTGTTCTGCATCTTCATCGCATGCCCTCAGCTAACAAATTCCACATATTACAGCATTAAAAATTTAATGCTGACCTAAACCCCATCTGAGCTAAAGAGCGTCTTACCACTAAGCCCTGTAGATACTGTGTCAGAATATTAGATATTGTGTTACAGGTGTCACAGAAAACATTCACGTATGCAGAAGGCGTAATACCCTTTAGTGACTGGGAACAAAAAGCAAGACTGTAATACTTTTTTAAAGTGGGAAGAAACTAATAGAATGCGATAGTACTTTAGGGTATTAATAAGAAATTTTTGTCTATTGGAGAAACTCAAGCATAGCTAGAATCATATGTCATACTCTCAGTGACTGACTGCTCTATGGAGAGCAGGCTGACAACTCTCCACCTGCTGTTTCTGTACTCCATTGAATTAGTCTAAACTTTATCTTTTTTAAAAACAGAGTTAATGAAATTTAGAACCATATTTTCTTTTTATTTGCCCTAGTATGAGCCTGATACATCAACTAATTCAATGCATAGTAAATTCAATCCAGATAGTAATCTGACAGAATTAATTATCTGAAAAACCAGTGGGAAGACTGTATTAAATATCAGGTATTTGCAAATATACAGGAAAAAGCTCTGTGTAAGGGACATCACCTTCATCTGTTATTCTTAAGTATATGATTGTTAGTCACGGATTATAGGGTATACATTTTATTCATAGACTTACTTCATCATATTCCAAAATTTACGGTGGATATGAAGACCTGTACCTTTCAAAAGTGATGTCAAAGTCAGTGGATTTTGCTGGCCACAGTGATGTAGGATTTGGACTGTTTGGAAAATTGAAACAATCAACTAAACTTTTCCAGAAGTATTATTGCTAAGGGGATAACAAAATGGCACATTTTTTCACTCTGTATGAATTTGGAATAGGCTGGCTTCTCTTCATTTTGGACAGTTTTAGAGCATTGTTGCATCTGTCTTTCGAAAAATCATTAAACAAGACTTCCTTCTTGAGTGCCAGTCCAGGTAAAACCTAATCATCCCTTGACATTTCTTGAAATGAGTAGGTGATGTCCATGAGGTCCTGACTAATTTTTCCTGCTTCGAATCCCAGGTTGCAATTTCCATAGTTTTGTGACCTAATGCTGGTGCATAGTTAATCCCCCACCCTCAACCAGGCAATTTATCTCAGTATATGTACACTAGCCATATTTTCCCTGTTGAACAGTAGTATGGGGTGCGTTAGTGGCATGAAAAACATACTAAAACCCTCATTCTGTTCCAGTATTAATTGATATTCCACAGGGAGGCAACATAAATCTCCCATGACAGAAGCGACATACCAGGTCTGCTCTATGAAGATTAGAGATCTCGGACAAACGTCTTGCTTAAAAACCCTTCTCCAGCAATTCACGTTATAGATGATTAAATGCTACAATGCAGGTCTTTACAGTAATAAAAAAAAAGGTTTTGAGAATGTCTGTACTGATTCTGAAAGCACTCTTTGGAAACTAACTGTATTTGATTTGTAGCTTCTTCTGACCCTTCACATGGTATGATATGGTGTGATAGGGTAGAGAGGGATTTTTGAGCATTATTCCAGTGTCTCAAGGAGGGCCAGCTATTCTTGAAATCATTTTCAAGACTTTAAAAGTGGGGGGGTTTATCCCACAGGCTCTCCATTGATGTAATGTCTGGAGTTTCTATGAACAGAATCGAAATATCTTGTGATTGGTTTTGTAAAATCAAGAAAAATCAATATCTACTTCTTTGCATGAAAAGCAAAGATGGAAAGCACTGAAGTGTTTCTCTGAAGGTAGTATATAACTTGCAGCACAGCTAGGAATTGATGCTTTGAATAAGGTAGCACCAGAAGTAATACAAATGAGTTTTAGCAGTGAAACGAGTTCCCAGTGGTATTTTCTGTAAGTACTGAAATAGACTGCCAGTGGAGGTCAAGGAATGCTTATCGGTGCTAATTTTTGAGCACTGATCAGATTAATTTCGGGAGCTATTCACTACTGACTTCTGCTGTTGACCAGGGGACTGAGAAGGGAACAGAACATCTCTGGCGCAGCAGGAGAACCTGCTGCAATGAAGTGCAGGCAAACCCACCTGCCCTCCAGCAGACCAGAGTAGCAGAGACTTCTGCTTCCTACTTCTTTTTGGGCCAAATGGAGTCCACTCAGCAGGGTTGTTCAAGTTCACAGTTAGATTGCTGGCTCACAGCGCCCAGAGACTGCCTTGCAGCATTGAGAAGGTTAGTTCCCCTTGGCTTAGGTACAGCTGATCCTGCCTGTGAGCCTAGGGATAAGCTAGGTGACCTTGCAAGATTTCTTTATCCAGTTTTGTGTGACTCTCTGACTCTCTCGGGTCTACGTGTTAACTTTGAGATCATTCTTTCAAGGGCAAAAAAGTGAATTTTGCCAGTGTGAATACTGGGCAATGCTGAGTAAAACTGAATGAGAAGTCCATAGCTATATAATAGTATTCACCAGCTTGAGGTGAATTTGACACACACACACACAAAAAAACTTTAATACAGAATCTGAATGTGTGCATTTTTTTAAGTGGAAGATGGAAATATCCTGTGTGAAATTTAAGATAGCAGTTCCTATGTACAGGGCATTTATTCCAAGAAATGCGAGATTCGTAGAAATTGTTCCTTTCTTATTTGGAACTCCATGAAAGCACTGGTACAAAACAGGAAAAACAACACCATTAGCCCTGCGTATACACTGAAATCAGAGACAGATAATGTGTCATAGTGTCCTGTTGAATATTGTTACTGTAAACTTCAAAAGGAATCAAATGAACAGGGGAGAGCTTTTTGTTTTTTCCTTAGTGTTGTACCTGGTTTTTCTCTTGTTTTCATATTTGTCCCTTCTAATGCTGGGATTATGGAAGGTGATTCTTACACCCTGGTTAGTCTTCTGCTCAGGGTCTTGAAGGTTTGCGGATAGTTTTGTGTACAGTGTGCCTGTGCGCTTTCCAGCAGAAGCAGGAAATGTTTATTCAAGTTCTGAGGGGTGGGACAGTTGCTGTAGTTTTAGGTAATTTTAAACAAACTGTTTGAGCATCCTGTTTAAAAAGAGTTAAGTAATCACAGTTTTGTACTGGTTGGAAAAGAATTCCATACATGCATGATGTGAATAAAATATCATCTTACAGAGCATACCAAGGTTGTGATATATTTGTCTGGTTTCTTGTGCAATAAGTTATATCTTTGACTTCTGTTTTGCAACAAGTTTAGTGGTTAAACATATTCCATTATGTAACAGTACTCTACTAGGATATGAACTATTTTGTATGTAAATTTACCTTTCTTTAATACACTTAATAGTTTTCTCGATATTTTTAGTAGCCTCTGGGGAAATCTAATTCAAATACCACTTTCTGAAAATGGGAGGAAAAAAGCATATTCACACAAAGAACTTAGTTTAGGGAGCTAGTGAGAATTCAGGAAGAATTTATTCACAGGCAATTGTATGAAAAGGTAAATGAAGGGGAACATGGTAGTTGGAGTAGGCTGGTAAGTTTTATCAGTTGTGAATTTTATGTGAGGGGTCCATGTTTGCCTCTCCTGAATTCTCTGGTTTTAAGTGTTGTAAGGGTTGAACTGAAAGACAAAAAACAGTAGTGAAAAGGTTTCTTCTCGGGCTTGTAGCATGGATGCACATCTCAGATTTGAAAGTAGGAGACAAATTGCATGGTTAATTTTTGGTTTGTAGTAGGTCAGTAACGAGACTGTGCTGAACCGCATAGTGGGTCCCCCAGCTGGTAGGAGTCGTCTGAAAGAAAAAAAAGTTTCTACTCTTCAGATTGCAGTGATAATTGTACTTGGCCTCATGTCTATCAATGGATTGTCTTTAAGCTGCAATCTAATGTTAATGAGATTTTAATTGGAAAACAAACAAAGGACAGGCAGGTTAATGACTGATAACAATTTTTAAAAAATCTTTTGAGGGCTACACAATAATTAATGTAAACAATACATCAAAGTCTTCCCATGTCTAAGCTTTCATGCAGAGTTTACGTAGAAGCTTGTTCCTCAACAATGGTATTATTCCACATCTAAACAACTAATAGAGACTGTAGAGTGTCATCTGTTAAATCAAAACTGATTGACAAGGTTATCTGATCTTACTAGTAGGAAGGTCTTGATCATTAATCACACCTTCACAAAAAGGAACTGGACTGAGTCTGTTGTGTTCTGAGAGTTTATTACTATTCATGTTTCTGGAAATCAGCCCCTTTTCCCAATTAAAAACTTGCATGTTATTCCAAAAGAAACAAAAGGTAGAAGCTCTATCCAACATCTAAAAACAAGCAAATACAAACCGGTAAGGAGTGCACATCATATATAGGCTAGTGTTAACAAAATATATATAAATAAAACTAAAAATCAGAGAATGGTTTCGAACAGGGAAGGTTGTGGTAATAATCAGAATAAAGAGTAAAAGATTAATTAGAAGGATTTACTGTAGAGCTAAAGGTGGTTATTTTGAATGTCAGAGAGGATGAAAAACAAAATCAGGGCACAGTTAAAGGAGTGGAATGAGAGAGAAGACAGGTTTTCTGGTTTAAGTGACAAGTGTCCTTCTCCAGATTGCGATACGGACAGAGACGTGAAGAAAGATTGCTTTTTGAGTCCAGTTTTGAAAATATAAAGCATGCAGGAGAGTATCTCAATCTCAAGAAAATCAAGAGGTGAAACTGGAATAGCAGAGATGTTAAGACAGGCACTTATGCATTCCAGTATAGTTCAAGGCATAGTCTAGTCAGAAAATACTATGGAGATACAGACTGAGCTTCAACTTTTTGTGTCTTGACTTATAGCTTGTTTATTCCATGTCCGCTTTGCTTTTAAAGTCTCTTACCCATGCTCTCTGCTCTGTTTTTCTTTCCATTTATTACTTTAAGTATTCTCATTCAACCATATCTTTTGAGAAATTCAAGGAAAAGCAGGTATGATTAAGGGCTAAAATAAACCCTGTAAAAGAATCTAATTACTTCAGAAAACGTATTGGCTTACTTTGCAGTACATTTTTTGCTTTATAGGTGCCAAGAGAGGATTAATCTACAGTGTCTTTGTTTGTGATTTTGCCTCTTATTTCAGTTTATATAATTAAAGAGGTCCCAGGACTGCTTTACATTTATTTTGTTCATCAAAACATACTTCTCAAATGTTACAAAAACAGAGTCAAAAAATAATGCAGTCCAAACCAAACCCATTCAGTTTTCTTTTGGAACACAATCAATGATAAAGTCATACCTTGTATATCATTTTTAACTGAATAAACATTGTCTTGTCCCTTAATAATGCATAATTATGTAGGACATTGACTTTATATTCCCCATTTCAATATTTGAATATGTCCTGGTGATACATGTAGCAAGACGCCGTAATCAGGCATAATACAGTTGTTTCACAATTGCTGTTTGAGGATGGAATCCTCTCTGTACCAAAGTCACTAAGGTCTCACTGGGTCACTCTGCATGCGTACATACGTTATGGCAGAAGGGAAATAGAGTGTTAGGAACCTGTATTTTGATCATTAGCTTTTCATGAAAGATTGGGGAAAAAAATTAAGCGGCAAAAATGAAAATAGTCTCTCTGTTGAGGTTATGGGAAGCAGGAGGAAAATGGACTTGCCAATCACAGCTCATATTCATAAAATGTTCTCCCTTCTCATACATCCTCTTTGCATGTACATTTGGGTCCCAGCTGACCATGTCATTGTCCTGACCAATGAAAGACAAGAGATTAGGGTTTTAAGACAGTAGTTTTGGTGGTGACTGAGTGTATTTACAAAAAGGGTAGTACCTTCTAATGCTGAAACTCTGGTCTGTGGCGTGTCCATGTTGTGCATCTTACTGTTTACCCCATGTTAGTGGGTGAAAATTAATATTTTTCTCCTCTCAAGGTCAAACTCTTTCCCAGACTCATTGTGAACAAAGAACAGAACTTTCAAATTGGAGGGTTTTTTGGGGTTTTTGGTGGTGGTGGTTTTTGGGTTTTGTTTTCTGTGAATTCTCATTAGGAAGCTGAAATGCACACCCAAGGAAGGCTGGAAAAGTAACTTGAAATATCAGTGTATAGCAGAAAAATGCAACAGCAGAGCAATTTCAATCACTGAGCTGTTAATTCTGGGTTTGGTAAGTATACTTTGGAAGAGGTGGTCAACTAAACTGCAGAATCTGCCAGAAATACCCCTTCAGACTGTGACTGGGATGTGCATGATAAAGAATATGTGAAGGAGGATAGGAGAGAGGGGACTCCCGGCCCTGGGAATGCAGCTGCTGCTAAAGCTTTTGTTCAGACTGTCTAATGACAAAACATTCTGCTAAACAATCCAGGTTAAATTTTTGGTTGGCGAAAGTGGAAATGACCTACAAAGGACTGAACCAAAATAAAAGAACTTGAAGCTCTAACTAAATGCAATTTCTGATATTTAGAATCAGCAATTAGTCATTTAGTGAATGTCACCAAAAAAACATTGGTTCCATTTGGATCAAACACAGAGTGTTTAATATTAAAATGATACAATGTATATCCTGACATGTTAGGAAATGGCCCCGATCTAGCCAACTGTGTAAACCAGCTTGTTTGTTTGTTTTTTGTTATTGCACCATCCCTAGCAGTTGGAAGAGTGATGGCATCACTGATGGGAGCAGCAGCTCCCAGCTCAGTGGCAAGTGGAGGATCACTGTTTGGTAGTCACAGCTGTAAGACACAGGCCAATCACTTTGCACCAGCATCGTTTGTTTTATACTTGTGATACAGGCACAGCAAAAAGACAGCAATGTTGGGAATGAGTGTGGCTGCTCAGGGAAATGTGAATTGCAGATTCCTTTTTCTGGTTGTCCTCACTTGTGTTCAGACTGTTGACTTTGGGAAGGTTAAAATAGGAATGTAAGAAAGTTCGATTTCAGCAAGTGTTAGGAGAAGTTACTTTAGCTAAATGCTAGCCAGATGCTCTCCAGCCTGCAGTCCAAATGGGCTTTGTACTTGAAACCCATGTGAGATCATCTAAGGCAATGGGTTGCAGACGGATACTCATACTGAAACTGCTCATCAGAGATACTCTGTCTGTAGTGCACTGATGAGGAGCCTAATGAAGGACAATGCCTGCATCTTCTTCTTAGGGTTGTTGTATCCTCATATGCTACATTACAGTACCAATACAGCTATGTTTTTGATTGGCTTTATCACAAAACTGATGGCATTTGGTATTATCCGGAAGCTCTAGCTTCCGAAATCATGACCGTCTGGGAGCTATCAGATTTTCTTTTAAAAGCAAGGTGGTAATTCTCATTGATTCCAGAGAGACAGTGCAAGGACTCACATTTTTGCTTAAAACAAGCAAAGGTGATATTTAAAGCCTACAATAATATCAAGAGATCTGCAGTATGATTTTGCATGCTCCTTATTAGTAGTATTGAGCATTGCAAAGGACGAAGGCATGGCTCTGAAACCGTTCTCTTTTGGGTGTATGATACAGCCAGAAGCTTTGATGTGTTATTCCTTAGTAGGTTTTCCTTACTAGGGAATGGTAAGAAAAATGTTGGAAAATGTACCAAAGTTTTTAGCAGTGTTTTACCAAGAATTCTAGTCCACCTGGATCCTACATTTGATCCAGTCTGGCAGTTTCTGTGTTCCCAAGATATGGGGGGAAAGGCACAAGGTTTTTTTTCTGCATCCTCTTTCTGTAATCAGCAAAAAGTCATCCAAACATTTCTAACCTTCTCCAGGAAACATCCCTGATAAGTAGAACAGTTAGCCAGTTAATGAGCAGGATTAATGCACACGCCTAAGTTTAAGGATATTTTTAAGTGCTATGCTTTGAATATGAGCCGTAGAGTAGATGATTAAGGGCAAACAGCAAACATTTTTGAATTTCTGGACTCCTATATATAGACACTGTAATCTGCAAGCTTGTATTCACTTGTGGGAGGTTAATTAGCTTCCATCTTCTGTTGGTTTTGCTTGTCCAAAGCAATGTCGCATCTTGTCACTTTTTCTTCAGCCCAGCACACCAGACATCCTGAGTTAGAGCCAAACTGCAGTGTGATGTGAAGGTTGGAGAGGGGCTCCTTTAGGTGAAGTCCCATGCTTACAGACCTGTGTATCGTGTGACTGGGGAACAAAATGTTTGTGTCACATGAGCTAATGCAGAGTGAGGAGTATGTGCTCAGATCTGTTTTCCACATCACATGAGAATTCGTTCCACCTCTGTCTAAACAAATTCTAAGAAATTCTTTACTGTGAGGGTGGTGAGGCACTGGAACAGGTTGCCCAGAGAAGTTGTGGAGGGCCCATGCCTGGCAGTGTTTAAGGCCAGGTTGGATGGGGCTTTGGGCAGTCTGGTCTAGTGGATGGTGTCCCTGTCTGTGGCGGGGGGGTTGGAACTAGGTGATCCTTGTGGTCCCTTCCAACCCCAACCATTCTATGATTCTGTGATTCTAAACTCTTGTGCATATAGTTGTGGATATTTTACAGTAAGAAAATAAAGAATGTGGAAATAGGCATGCAAACCAAAGGTGAATGGGTGAAGAGTTGATGATTTAAGGCTGTTAGTACAGATTAGGGAAAACTATGAAAATGTATAAGAACCATTTACAAAAAATAGGATCTAAATTACATCAAGTGGATGTGTGTCATTTCTTTGCTTATGTCTTCATCTGCATTGTCAGTTTAGATCATAAATGGTTCAAGATGCCAAGCACACAATTAATTACTGGTGTTCTCAATTCTGACTATTTCACTGAGTGCTTAACTTAGAAATTATTTTTTTTTCTGAAACCCACCAAAACGGGGTGATTGCCTGAGAATCTCAGTTGATGTTCTCAAGTAAAGTTAATTTCTAGTTCTTCATCATGGAATAAGCCTTGAAAACTTGACCTTCCAAGTGATAAGCATCAGAAGAAAATAAAAAGAACTTGATATGTATTTTAATAATGGAATTATATTTCATTGTCTTATGAGAGTTTGAGACAATTCAGAAAGTCATATGTGTTTGAGGCTGGCAGCACTCGGTTCTATATCTTAACAGTTCTAATTTGCTTTTATGTAATTTGGGAAAGATGCTTTGCAGACAAAGTAGCTGGTAAGAGATAAGAGAAGAAATAAGGAGCCTGCAATTTGCCCATCATTACTTGACAGAGTTGACTTTATCTGTTCATCGTTATGGCTAAATTTTAGAAGAAACGACATCATTTAAGTATCTCCGTTATTATATAAAATTGATTATAATTCTGTATGTATTTGTTGATGTGTGGAGATTTGTGTGTGTTGCTTATTACTACATTTTGATTCTTTTGCCTTTTTCTCATTTCTCACTTTGAGACTTTTTTCTTGTTTTCTTCAGGTTTGTGGGATTTTGGTTGTCAGCTCTCCCTTTTTCAGAATTGTAGTGTTCGTTTCTTTCATTTCTTGACGCAAATGCTGCAGTTGCCTAAAGTGTAGCTTTGAGCAGTCCTTTGTGTGACTAAAAGAAATTAGCTAAATAGCTCTGTTTAATTAATTTCAGGACCGCCTTTTTTTCGTCATGGAATATGTAAATGGAGGAGACCTAATGTTTCAAATCCAGCGCTCACGCAAATTTGACGAACCTCGATCCCGCTTTTATGCAGCAGAGGTCACATCAGCACTCATGTTCCTTCACCAACATGGCGTCATCTACAGGTACTTTTTTTGATCAAAACTAAAATGTTCTCGAGGCTTGGGGCTGGTTTTGGCTGGAATCCTCTGTCTCTTAGCAACCAGATTTAGATTAGTCGTTTGTTCCAATTTGCTTACATAGAACTTTTTTTGGCTGTTTATCATTGAGAATGTTAACATTTGAATAGCCTCTGCAGCAGTCGCCAGCTGTGTGTGCCAGTTTTGTATTCTAGTCCAAATAAAGCGGTTTTGAAAAAGCTTGGCACAGTGCGACCCAGAGGTGACCTTTCTGCAGATCGGCGCAATCTCTTCACTTTCCTCTCTGTGCCATAGATTTCCTCTGGGTTTCTAACTCCCTGCCACATCCTGAGTTTGTTTGTCCTAGTTGTCTCCACTCTGATACAATCGGGATGGTTGTTTGCAACGCTTTCCTTATGCCCCTTCCTCTTGACTGTTTGGGTGAAGGCTTAGTCACCAGCAGGAAGGGGCTCTTTGCAGACAGTTTGGATTTGCTTGCAAGTGCCCCGCATCTATTTGAACCAACACACACACAGATCTCTGATCTTCAGTACCCGTGCACACAAACAACAAAAGTGCATAGTGTTGCGCTGTGGTGAAGAATGCTTTTAGGGATGGGCTTTTATTATTAAAAGTAAGGAATCACTTTGAAAATTTTCACTCTGATGTCAATGTGTATTGTGCTTTATCTTGTCATTTCACCCTTCCTTTCTCTTTTTATTTGTTTTTAGCAGCCTGTCATTGCTTGCGATAAATACAGGCTTTCATAAGCAGAGTGCTTTACAAGTTTTGTGACATTGATCTGTCCTGTCCACTAAAAATTCTGAGTTCTGTGGATCTAACTGAACTTTGATATTCTCTTGACATTCTCACCCTCTTTCAGGTTTTCAGTTTTGGTTTGGGGTAGTCAGCTAAAGGACAGGCAGTCTCAGATTTCTTGAGCAGAAACATCAAGATGAGGGTGTGGAATTTGTCACATCCCTGGATTCATATTAAGGCTGCTCTCAAGAGTACTAGAAATTGAAAGAAGTGAATTTTAAATATTTAGTAACTAGGACTGAGTGGTAACTTCCATCAGAGTCATTGGCTTTCTCACCGACTGGGATTCAGAGGGAAACTTCTCAGAGAAGGAGTGTCCTTTCCAGAGACATCGCAAGCAAATGGACATTGCATCTTCTGAGGAAATTAAATCTCTGTGAAAGTGGTGTCTCAGTCAAAAATTCAATTTTCTTTAGGAAACTTTTTGCTAACTGCAACTCTTAATCTCTATCTTTTTATTAACACTGGTATGATGTTTGCATACTGGCTTGGACTTTTGGCCCTACCACTTTGCATACTTTTGTTTTCAAATGCTGAAGCTCCAATACATTTCTTAACTTTGCTGCCCACATCACGTTTCCCGTTCGTTGTCTGCATTTATTTCCAAAGCTATGTATTTGTACATTTAGATAGTAGAATGCGGCGACTTCAGAATTTAAAAGTATCCATCATAAGGGAAACAAGCAAGATTGGTACTTTAAAAAGTGAAGGGTTTTGAGGATTTGTTTCCGTAAAAAGGCTTAGGCTAATTTCCTCTTCCTGAAAACTTTGTAATTAGCAGTCAGTTTAATGATTTCTGTGAACCAGCAAGCCAGAATTGGTACCTTCCTCTATCTTTATGCGTGTGCATTCATTCTTCTTCTTCCCTCCCTGCTCCATCCTTCAATACACATCCTCTTCTCTCTTCTGTCTTTCTCTTTTCTCCCTCTTTTCCCGTGTCTTATATGTAGCTTCTGCTGTGTGTTGGCTGCTAGCTGTAGTAGTGAATGGCTTCATGTGCCTGCTTTGTTTCTATAACTTTTTATTTGCGAAATGCTTCGAACCCAAGAGAAATGTCGTTCTGATGAGATGATGCTTTGCAATTTAAACTTTGCAAGACACTCTCAACTTCTGATTCAGGGACTATGCTGACATGTCTTTGTCATGCTAGAGTAAAACACTAAAGTTGTAAATGGCATTTTATATGGGTGTATTATCAGAAGAGGCAAAAGAAGAGAAGTAACATGAGTCGTAGGATGAAAGCAGAAACTAAGAAAAGCAACAGGAAGAACATTAGGAACAGATTTAGTTTGTGTTCTGCTTTGACACAGGCTTTTGGATCTGGACATAGTTACGTCCATAAGAATAACTCATTTTCCCAACTCACGGATACTAGGAGCTTCAACAATATTCCAGTTACTCTATAAAGTACAAAATAGGAGGAAGAAGTTAGATTATCTTAAAAGAATTAATAGTTTTAAAAAGTCGCAATTCATTCATAGTGTGCCAGGCTCTGGGAGCGTGCATTTCTTGATGTCAATTGTATGTTAGAATAGCTGTCCTGCACAGAGCAGTTTCAGTCTCACTGCATCATTTATTACGATGTTAAAAATGCACTGGGATGAAGTCACTCCTTTACATCACCAAAGCTCTTATTAGCTGGCAAACAAGGAGAGGAAAGAGGAAAAAAAAGAAAAGAAAACCTATGCTCCTGAATAACTACCAGTCAGAACTACCTAACATGCCTTCAGATATTTTAATAAAGAATACTTGTCTTCTGTGTAATTATATCTGTAGAAAAAACATTGTGGTGTGAAATTAATGGTTATTCTCCAAAGTGGGAAATGCTGCTTGTGTGGGCAATACTTCAAGGAAAGTGGGGAATATATAAATAAACTAAAATGTTTGATGGAAATGCAGGTTTCAAAATAGCTGCTATACCTTCTGATCTTTTTTCAGCCATGTATGTGGAAGTATTTGTTTGGAGCTAAACATAGGTATATTTTTGGAAGTAAATAACTAGCTTTAGCTCATGCTTTGGCTTGTTGGTTGGATTTTTTAGAAAGTGCTATGGTGATACTAAATGATCGTCTTTTATAACTAGTTTATCCTCATTTCCCCTGAAGTTCAAAGAGAAAGCTAGCCTCCCTATTTGGCAATAGAAATTACTCTGTAAGTTCACATCTTTGCAGCTGGCCCAACAGTTGTTCCCAGACTTGTCCAATTATCTGTGTGCTCACTGTAATTATGCACCTTCCTTTTGTTTATCAAGTTTATGCGTGAAGTAAAGATGAACTTCACAGTTTTTATATATAAAGATATATATGCTGCTGTTACTAAATGCATCTTGTGTGATAGATAAAGTGTAGGATAATTTTCAGTGTGGCATTTTTAAGGGTATAATGTTACTACTGTTGTGTCAAAAACACTTCAACAACTTAATAAAAATATTTGCATTATCCCTGCCACCTTCCCTCTCCTCTGGCATTCAGTTATCCAGGCACATGTCAAGCTGGGGCCTGATAATACAAGTAGAGTCAATCAGACACTAGAGAAGTTTCAGTCACAGTTTCTGGCAGTTGTCGTTGTTTGTGTTATGCAATTGCACCACTTTGAAAAAATGCATCCAAGCTTCAGGAATTAAGGGCTAGGCTATGAATCTCATTTTGCCTGTGAGCTGAACTGGACTTTGAACTCAGTGATGAAAGGTTGTGGACTATGTTCACTGTCACCTGTCCCTGGAGTCTGGTATATTTAAAGTCAGTCATCATCAGCTTAAAATATATTCTCATATAGGGAAGATGCAACAAACCGGGTGTTATGAAACTGCCTGTTCCATACTCCCCTCTTGTACTGACTTTCAACATTCCTGTGCACTTTCCGCAGACATATGTAAATGTTACATGTTCTTGTGTCACCTGCAGTTGTTGGGCTGAGGACAGGAGTACTTGGGTGGGTATCTCTGGCTCTCGTTGTAGGAATACAAGTGAGGTGACACAAGTGGTCCACTCTGGCCTGAAACAGGTACGAATAACTGTTGTGTCCCCGGGTAGGGACATCAGCACTACAATGGCGTACCACTTCATTAACATAGATGCTCGTGTCCCCAGTTCATATTTGTTTTAGGGAATAACTCTGTGAGCTACAAACCTTGTTTCAGTGAAGACCTGAAGGGCCAATACTTGTGTGTTGCGTGATCTCTGGTGTACTCTGAGACCATTCAAGTGACTAAACGAGCTGCCTCTCTGAAATGCAAAGGAAGGAAACCGAGTGTACACAATTTCAGTTCACCTGAGAGGATGAAAAATACCTTGACTAGGAAATTAGTGTCACCTGCTTTGGGTTAACTCATTCTTCTGGTTTCGAATGTAAGGTCTGTGAGATGTTGCCTTCAAATCATACAGTGCCTGGTCATAGGGGAGTCCTCATTCTTAACTATGGGTTATCATATTCTTCAGCAATATGAAGTAATCCAGCCTGTAACTTGCTGCAGCTTTCTGAGGCTCTGTGCACTCTGTGATTAGTTTGTTGGTTGTGAAGAAGGATCTATTAACACTGAATTGAGGAGAATGTGAATATAAATATACTGATGCCAATCCTTGAATACCTCCAGGCTTTTTCTGTACACAAATTCCCTAAGAACTTGTTTGAACACTCTGAATTTTTCCTTGGATGATCAGTTTTCCCAGCATTCACGTTTATCAGGGTAACACACACCAGTGTTTCAGAAAGAAGAGCTACCTAAAATTAAAAGCACTGTCATTAGTATGTTTTTATGTGAAATAAGAATATTTAGAAGGTCTGACTTCACTGGTGGTTGTATGATTCAGTACAACCTTGGCAGAGTAACGAGGAGTTATATTTATACTGATGAAAATGTTGCATGGTCAGTGGTTAACATGTTAAAAGTCATCATTCTCCCAAGCTACCTTACTGTGTTATTTCTGAGTGGCAGCAGCCAAATAAAATTCCCTTCCTCCCCCTTTTCTTTTTTTTTTTTTTGGCTTTTTATAATACAAAAACTAGACACAGATCATTTGGGTTGAAATTTGTTTTAAAGAATATAAAGATCATCTTATTGCAACTCTAAACAGTTACGGGTTAGACTGCTTCTTGAGCTATGGTCCATGAAGGAGGGTAAGAAAGACGTTGTAGCCTCAGATAGCACATTCAGACCTAAGCACAGGAATAGCCTGAAGTCAGGCCCTTCCCCACATAAACTGCCTGCTGCAGGACTCTGCTACAGAGAAGTTAGAGTTTGCCTCTGGCACAACTGAGCAACGAACTATTTCCATCACCTTTGGTAAAAGCAGGAAGCAAGGAGCAAACTGTGCTGCTGCATGTGTCTGTGTGAGTCCCGGTGTCTCCAGGGACTGCTGCCCACACTGCGCCGCCTGAGCAGTGCTCCTGGATGGGTTTGCGCCCCAGGCTGCATCCATGCTCTGCTCTGCTTGGTCTAGTTTCCGAAACCGAGCGTGAGCTCCGACGGGATTTTAGTCAGTGGCCTTCTGCCCTCTTTGCACTTTTTTGTGCTGGGTCTAGGCAGGCCAGCAGTCGTGAAACACATAAATAAGCAGGATATCTTCCCCACAGGAAAAGGCAGTGGGCCGGGGTGGAGAGGAGCGGGCTGAGGGAGATGAGAAGCAGGAAGAAGGGTTGGTTCCCAGGCTTCTGGCATTCGGACCGAGGGAGTCCACCCTGCCATCTGCCCAGCTTATGTATTGTGCTAAAGGCTGCTGTCATATAGGAGAGCCTTTGACAAGGTTTCCAGCTGTGGAAGGATGAGTAAAGGCTGTGGGAATAGGATATGAACCACGTGGTCTTGCCAACAGTAGAATGCTTTCTAAATTTCTCCTGGGTTTGGAACATAAGAAAGCCCTCAGTTGGCTCTTGCGTGGGAGTTGGGTATGCGGAGGAGCAGTGCCGGGCAGTTAATATTTAGAAGGATAGAGCAGCACCATTGACCTCATTTGGGGAATGACAAGGTACTTCCAGGGGGAGTTCCCGGTAGCGAGGTCAGCATTGTTTTTTTGCTTCATGTTTATTTGGTGCAAGATTTTCTTGTTTAATGACCGTTTGTATGGTGCTGTATTGTGTAAATAAAGCTATGACCTTTACCTTCTGATAAGAGTATAGGAGTGAGTTAATGTTAAATGAGAGAGGGCAGGGAGTGGGAATCTGCCAGGGTTAATGCCAAGTTTACATTCCTGTGAGGGCAGCCATGTTCCGGTACGCTCGGTAGAAAGGGCGACAGCACTTCTCAGCAGATAATAGCAGAGAAATGTTGCAGAGCTTATTTGTATTTATTTTTGGGTAAATGTCAGTGATTTTAGATGATTGATGTTTGTGCTTTTATTTTATAAACAGGAAGAAATGTGTGTTATCTTTCTGCATTTGATAAGAAGATTTTAACTGAGAGAAACACACAAAATAAAAATGCTCTAGAGGATAAAAATCCTCGGCTACAGAGCTGCAGCACACGTAAAACTGAGATGTACTGACACAAGACAATCCCTGTAGTTTTTGTAAAATGCTGGGACGCAGCTTTGTTTCTGCAGAAACACGTACACCAGTTCAAAACAAAATCATATTCTTCAAACAATTTTCTAACAGAAGAAAGAGAATGCTTTTTGTTTCGCACTGCATTAAGACTCTGAAGGTGCTTCCTAAATGCAATTCTGCTGCTAACAGACAAAAGTTAGGACTGAATTTTGCTGTGCCCTTCAGTCATGTTTGTCTTCAAACAGTGGAAAATATTTCTATAACCCAGTTGCAGTGGTGTTGAAACTATGTCATGTTAAGGATGAGGCTTTGCCTTTTTGCATGCTATTGAATGCGTCTGCCAAAGTTTCACAGTAATTCAGAGAAGTGCATGGCAAGCGTCATTCTGAGACAGTCGGCATTTCACAAAGATGTTATGTTCTTGAGATGCAGCAGAGAAGTTGGAGAATAATGCAGAACGTTATATAAAAACAGGTAAGGAACTCTAGTGTTTTTTAAATAATGATATTAAAAATGCTAAACAACCTTAAAACAAAATTTGGATGATACACTTCAGTAAAGACATTTGTGTGCAACTTTTTCCATCTTTTCATCAGAACCTTACTACTTTTGGCTCGAGGTTTGCCCTTTCTTCCACCCTCACTTTTATCCACCTCCTTGTTATGAAAGAGCTTATCACTTAGACACTGCTCCAGCAAACATTTCTGCATGCAGATCACTGTAGTCATAGGATGATTTTGATTCAGTGAGACTATTCATATGCATGAAGTCTGCAGCTTCCTGGATGATTTGGGACCTTGGTTTGACTTTACAGATTTGAAAATGTGTTTATTTTAAAATAGAAAATCATCACATTCGAGAATGCACTGTTATTAAAAACCATATGTTATTTTGCTTACTGTTGCAAAGGGCTGTGGAAAATGAGAATTTAGCCAATCTGAAAGCTAACATAACTCAGTAATCACTGAAACTTTGAAAACTTTAAAAATGTCTGTTTAGCTGACAACTTGTACTCAAATGTAAGAAAACAGAAGTTATATCATTCACCAGGAGGTTAACTATAAAATTACCTAATGAACTAACCCGGAGAAAATACAGCCAGTGAGAACCCCAGCATTTTGGGGAGTGCATCAAAGTCTCTACTGCTCCCAAAATAAACAGTGGTAGGATTACATCAGAAGGACCTTGGACAGACTAGGTGCAGTCTAACCAGCGGAATCAGAAAGTGGAACAAAATGGGTCAGGTGGCCATGACTGTGCTGAAAATGAGTGGAAAGGTGAGGGGTTA
The DNA here is from genome assembly GCA_013399095.1 of Psophia crepitans. NCBI lineage: Eukaryota > Metazoa > Chordata > Aves > Gruiformes > Psophiidae > Psophia > Psophia crepitans. The sequence continues at coordinate 112,746 of VWZZ01003502.1, forward strand.
ACAAGGCCAGTGTGGTAACGAGTCACTTTACTTACCTTCTTGTGTCAGAACTAATGCCACCCCTCTCCTCAGCTGCCAGTGTTTCACAGAGGCCAAGCAAGCAGCTGCCCAGAGCAGCAGGCAGTGGCAGAAGTACATTGTCATCTTCATCTCAGCAGCACTGAGTATGTATGGAGGAGGCAGGTGTGGAGCAGGGCCAAGCAGGAATGACAGTGATGCCAAGGCCAGTTTTTGCTGAGATGGGAGTTTGTGTGGTTTCTGCACTGTGATAGACCCAGGGATAGATGGCACCAGGGAGAGAGACTCTCCTGCCACCACCAAACTGAATTTTGACACACACGCACGCCCCAGACCGCTCATGTTGGGTATAATGTTTTGGATTCAAAAAAGTTCCCATGGTAACATTCAGCTGATGAGGAGCAGCCCAAGCAGCACTTCTTCTCACAATGTACACACCAGATGTGTCTCTGCTTCTTGCCTCCTGCTTCTAGAATTTGTTTCCAGTAGTCAGTCTTGCAAAACAGCAGAGAGAGAGAAAAAGTAAAGGGGAGAGGCCAGAAATAATGCCAATACTTGCACAGGTATACTTTTTCCTCTAGACTTTAATTTGCTTCTGCTCATGTATGGAAGGCACAGAAACTACTATTCTTCAAAGCCTGTCAGATGCAAATAGTACATGCATTTGTGTACACTTTTTAGTGCAGATTTGACAGTGACAGTTGCAAAAGTATTCTTCACAAGGTATTCCAGTCTTAGGGCATGTGATTGCCCCTTCAAGGGGAGGGAAGGATGCAGTGGCTTCACCAGTAGATAGCCAATATAGCATCTGGTATCGGTGCACCTTGGTATGAAACTGAATAATACAGAAGCAGTGCCCTAAAAAAAAAAAACCAACCAGGGACAGCTCGGTCATGAATAACCTGAACTGAGGAACTTCATGTGTTAAGGATAAAACTAAGTAGTAAGAAATAAACATTATAGCACTTCACCAGGTGTTTACTTGATTTATTATAGGGTTTCCAAGGGAGATCCTATGGTCTATTAACACCCATTTAAAAAAATGCCTAAATATATTCTAACAAACACAAATAATGAGTCAGATGGAATTGCTATGGTCAATTAAGTGGGTAATGGGTATTTAAAAGCTTCCAAACATCAATAAATCTGAAACAGCTCTAAAGGAGTACTTGTAGAACAAAAATAATATGCACTTAAGGAACTGCCTGAGTACATATTTGCCTAAATTTAACCACCAATAAGAGGACAGCAAGTGTTTATGGTACTGTATACTAAGGGCATTAAAAGGCATACCAAATGTGTGCCAGTTCATTTGTTGATAATCTGTAATAGGCCCAAAGGGGCCATAACTATTACAAAGAGGCCCTAATTCTTGTTTTTTTATGAAAGTCTTTAAATACCTGATAGCATAAAAGGATCCTTAAATTGTGAATGGGGGAAGTAGACAGCAGCTCAGCAGCGTACCCTTGGCACGAGGCTGAAGGCAGTCCTTTGCGAGCTTGTTGAAGTTGCCTCTGCTGAAACTCTTCGAGGTGGGTTCCACAGGCACTGAGAGAAATGCTCAGGGTGGAGGTGAGAGAAACCCTTTGGACAGTGCTGGGTTTTAGGCAAGTTCTGCTACCTTTTGAAAATTCACAAAAGAAAAGGGAAAGGATCTTTTGTCAGCTTCCACAAGATCATGGCGAATGGTACACTTGCACACACAGTAGAACAAAATTTCTGGTTTTCTGTGGATGACCCAAGGGGAAAAGGATTTGGCTACGATTTTTGAAACATCTGCAGATTGCATAGAAGTTGGTCTGCCCTTGAGCAGAAGAGTCAGAAGAAATTTTGAAACAGCATCCTGGAAATTCTCTGTGTAGTAATAACAGCAAAACATTAGCTGATATTGGTAAGCTACAGCTTATAAAGCCAGAGATCATTCAGTGACAAATCCGGTATAAGTCATTACCTCTACAGCCTCTTTTTCCCCGGCTCAGCTATGGGTGCTTTTACTGAGATCAAGGTAATTGTCTGTATGGACCCAGTCTGAGAGATTTAGCCTAAAATCCCACAATTCTGCCATAGAAAATGGGGTTCATTTTTTACACATCTTAATTTAATAGGATCCATTTAAAAAGCAATCAAACACAGTTATATTTGCCTAATTACAGCAATGGGGGTGTGAAAGAAAGTGGAGGGGATGATGCCTGAGACAGAGTGGGCAGTAAGGGATTGAACTGCGTCACTGCTAATGGAGTACATCATGTCATCATTTAAAGTCTGAGTCTAGGCTGAGAATCATACGATAGTGCCCCTCAATATTTCATTTGCTATACTATCAAGTCAATGCACTGCTACAAATTGGCTACAGAGAGACCCTAAACTAATACCCACATTTGCTTCAGATTTGGGTAACGTTGAGTTTAATACATTGTATTAATGGATATAGCACAACTTCTGCAACTTCTCTCCCATTTTGTTTTAAAAGTGTTTTGATAATCTTTCTCAGAGATTCATTTGTTCATAAATTTTATTTGAAATTCAGAATGTGATAATACATAATAAAAATAATGCTATAAGTGTGATTATGACATGACATGGGTATATAGAGGCTACTATCTGATGTAGGCTGGTTCTTCAAAAATCATGATTCTCACACTGTCAGAGTAAAAGCTCTTTCTGACAGCAGAACAGCAAAGCAATTTTACAGTGGAATTAAATTGTGCTCAGTGTGCTCATTTTAAGGCTGTCAGAAGGATGCAAAGAGACTTTATTGGATGTTATAATTTAATAAAACTTTATGTAAAATAGTACTTCTGTAAGCTGTATAATTAGGTTTTGTGCTAGTCTTTGCCTACGTAACTATCTGGGAGTTTTATAGGACAATTTCTGATGTTGTTGTAGCATAGAGTCTGGTTAGCAGGCCTCTGAAGAGAGATCTAGTGGCTGGGCACGTAGAAATTGCAAAGATAATTCCTCAGGCTCAAAATATTTTATTTTTTTTTATATTGACAAAATTCTTCAAGAACAGCCCACTTTGGTCAATAGTTTACATTATAATTGTACTGAAGTTAGTATTTACATGCAATGAGTATCCAGTAAGTACCAACTGTTAGAGACTGAAATCATGTTTTAGTCTCCTAAATCTTGTATTCAGAATTGCCTCTCAGTTTTTCATTTGGGCTGGACTGTTAGGCTCTTCTCTCCAGCCTCTCTGTCTTTACAGCTGAAGGGAAATTGGTTATAGCACTCTGCTGACCTTGATGTTGGCAAAAGTGAATACACTATAAATTTCCTAAGTCATGCCATGTTTTATTTCATGTGAGTAACTCATGAGTCATCTTTCATAGCATTCATATTAATTAAAAATAGTGGGGTGTGTTGTCTAAGTAGATTTCAAGTGATGATATTATACCTTGACACTATAGAGCCAAATTAGCACTCCTGAGCATGTGTTTTCTGGAGGAGATGGGGGAAGGCTGCAGGAGCTACCGTTGAAATAACGCAGGAGCTGAAACTTCCTACACAAGAAAAGTTTCTCCAGGAAGGGTTGTGCAGCTTTCTGGCTAAGGTTGGGGGTGAAAGTAATTTGATTTGCTACACAGTCATAATCTTAAGAGTGTCTTTTAAAATGTAGCTCTCCGTACTAACAGATCTAACCCTTTGTAATTCCGTATCAAAGCAAGGTTTGGAGCTGGAACCATCAGTGCAAAAGCACAAGCTTCTATGGCCTTGGTCTGAAAGCAGCATTAGGAGTTTAGTTTAGTTTATGATTAGGTCAACATAGAAGGGCAAGCAACTCCCATTTTTCCGGCATCATCTTCATACTTCACAGACAAATAATAAAGGTTCTTCTTAATTTTGCCAGAATCTCTCCACCACAGTCATCTTCCACCAAACATAGTAGAAATTGCTAACTCCACAGAATTTTGAAACAGATGAATCTTCCTGTATAGCAAAATGCTTTCAGAAGGTTAAAAAACAAAATAGATCTAAGTCACTGCTTTTACAGGAATTTCTGCAGAAATCTGTTCAACTGCTGCTGACTGCTGCTGGTTTGATCCTTGATAAATACAGCAGGGTTAGAAAAGGTTTTTAATTAAGAGCCAACATACCCTTCCCAAGTTCAGACCACGTGATTGTGTAAAAAGATGTTTAGGCATGTGAACTATGCTACTGAAATCAGAATAGAAGCAGAAATTATTAAAATCTTTCTTCTAGTGATTCCATATAAGTAAACATTTTGTTGGAAACAACATTCTTGCTGAGTTACATCATTTCATTTATGCTATATAATTTATTTAGTCTATTCTGCGTAATATTGCATGCAGCACTCTGTGGAAAGACTTTCCATAAAAAGACCCAAGAGGTTGAACACAGACCAAAGTAACATTGGAAAAAATCAGTGGCTGTACAAAAGTTCATGCAGAGAGGTTTTTTTCCTAAGAAAGCATTTTTCTCCATGGAAACATGATATGGAGCTTTATCGGAGTGTGCTTACCGCTAGGAGCTGTGTTTGTGTCTGCTAAGGCCCCCCATGGGAGTACAGGGAAGAGAATTCTGATAAATTTGTTTCTTTTTATAAAAGAAACACTGTATGTAAAAACTTCCAGCAGCCCTTCTCCTTTACTCTTTCTGGGCGTCATAAAGCTGCAGAGGGCCTTGGCTAGTAGAGAAAAGGCACTGGAATGTCGGCTCGTGCTGGTGCATTAAGGCTTGCTCAGGATATGCTCCTAGTCAGCTGGATTTGGCTGGTTTATTGTATGCCCCATGTTGTGGTTGCCCGACTAAAATGTTGGGCTTTTTAAACATCTTCTTTAAAAGTCTTAGCGAGTGTATAGAGTTTACTCAAGGTAATGAAGGCGAAAGAAGACCAATTCAAGTTATAAAGTATGCTCCCAGCATTGCCATGTTTTCGTTTTTCCTACGAAACTAATGGTGATTCTGTCTGTCCCCGATAGAAGCACAAAATAAGCATTATTGAGGATGTAAAAGATTTGTGCTACCTTTTACAAGCAGATTGTAATATTTTAAGAGCTCTTCATCTTCATTGTGAGTTCTTATCTTTGAGTACCTTGAAGGTTTGGTCCCTTGGCTGAAAAATGGGTATTTATGTGTTGTTAGTTTTCTTTTGATAAACAATCTCAGCTGAATTGAAAGGAGTACCTTTTAGTAAAGTTTTGTAGCTAGAAAGGGGTGGGTGTCCAAAGAGAACAGGACTTAAGGTGAGCTTTGGAGGCCATCTGCTAGCACTCAGTAGCCTCTGCTGTGTGTGTCTGTTCAGGAGGCAGATAACGTTGTGTGATGAGTTGGCTGTCAATCTTACCACAGTGCTCAGGCACGCTGGTCTTCTCCCTTATGGAACTGGAAGAAAGCATGTGGTTTTCTTAGTAGCTCTTGGGAAAACATGGCATGCTTTTCCCTTCTTCACGGAGTCAACAACATGCTTGGAACTGGTCATTTCCAAGGGAGGTGTCAGCATTTGTGTTGCACGTAAACGAAGTTAGCATTCGTGGAAGAAATTTCATCTGCATGAAACTGCATTCATGGAAAACATAAAGACTGCTTCTCTAGAAAAAGAATAGGCTCGGAGCACAGGATGGGAATGCTGTAATACCTTAAAATAGTCTGTATTTAGTGTGACAGCAGGATGACAATGTACAGGATTGGATCAAGTTAACCTGTGCTATTGTAGCTTTGACTTTTGTTTAATAGTCTTTTCAAAGCTTACACTTGATCTTAACAGGCAGCGTGATGGAAACGATAGGCTTCCAACTGAGGGAAGTTTTTGGCCCAGTCTTGTGACTGTGAATGAAAACCCGTCGGTATTGTTATGCAGCCTGAGGTTGATTGACCTTTAGGGCAGGGGAAGTGTAAGGCTAACAAGTTAAATGCCATTGAAAACAGCTATCTAAATCATACATTCAAAATGACCTGGTTTATGCCTCTGTGATTTAAGGAAAAAAATTGGAGATGTGGGATGAGATCCAGGACTAAACATCTGAAAGAGAGAGACTTAAGTAGCCAGCTTTGGTTGATTGAAGATATTCTGATCCTGTTTTTCTCTGGTGTCTTGACCTTACTAAAGTTCATTTAGCATGTAATGGAAAAAACAACTGTTTTGATAGCAAAATGCAGGAAATGCCTTCAATCATGGCTGATTACAGTAGCAGCTTTTCTCCTGTTGTTTTCATGTTTTTAGAATGCTCTTTCTGTATGCCTGAAACAATGTAGAATAATAATGCTTTGGAGCTCTTTATTTGGTGTGTCCAAGTAGAGCAATTAAATGGCTTTTTGACGGATATGCATGTTGGGAGTTTTTGCAGTCAGGAGACTGCCATACGACATAAGTGAGAAAAATTAAGAATTATTACAGGGCATAACTTCAAAGCCAAGCAAATTGTGTGTCTGTGTGGTAATTCCACCAAGACAAATGAATGCAGGTCTTTTTCAAAAATCTGCTTTTGTTTGGCTTTCTCCTATAAAATTGCAAGTTTTACAAGTAATTTGAATGAAATCTCTATCTGGAAGACAGGAAGCTGGGACCAGCTTATACTGAATATTACACAAAGGGTCAAATTCTTCTCACCTGACTTTAGGAATGCAACTGAAGCTTGCAAGTCAGGATCCTGCTTATCCTGGAGCACATTTACAGTTGGTGGAGAAGGGTTGGCTTCTTTAGGGAGCTGTGCAGCCCACATATTCTGTGAATCATCTGCATCAGAGATATCTGTGGAGCTGGCCATGGAGGGAGCCTGGGGCAAGCCATGGTACTTCAGTTAAACCCTCGTGTCTGGTGGGATACATCTGGGTCAGAATCCTGGAAAATACAGGAGAGGAAATTACCATAAAACCAGAGTAAAATGTTTCAGAGCTCTAGTTATTTTCACACTTAAGATGATTTTAAAAATGAATGGAATTGTGGTTGGTTACATTATTTCCTTTTATTCTCTCTTTCCTATTATCTGTATAAGGCAGCAGTGTATCCTTGTTGTGGGTTATTAAGAGATATAAGGCTTCATTGCTGAGATAGCTGAATGATAACCGATACAGAAATGCAAGATGCTACCTTTATTGACACGCATTTGTTGGCTGTGTGTTTTTCTATTCTGTGTGTAAGAAAGCTTCACTCAGAAATAGAAAAGAGAAGAAAGAATTTCAGTCTTTTGAGTTAGCCACAGAAACTGTATGCCTGAAACCCAAGTACTCTTTTCTTTGTTTTTGCATAATTTGTGTTCCGTTGTTGTTCAAATGATAGTGACTTTGTCATCCTACCAACTAAGGTCACTGAGAAGAAAAAAAAAAAACACACCATTGCTTTTGACTTCCAAAGAAGAATTTTTGAACAGATACAAACTTAGTGTGAATGCTGACAAATTTGCTTTCTAAGGTTATGGTAACATTTCTTCAGAGAGTTTTCGAAACTTGATCTGACAAGCTTTTCTAGCTTCACGCCATAGTTTGCTGTCTTTCATCAAGTAGTTTTATCAAATAACGATTTAGTATTGTTTTGTTTAAAAGGATTATAGACATACATCGTAGGCACTTTTAGTTTGTGCTCCACCTAACCTATTGTTATAATACACAATCTTATTTTTATGTTATTTGAGCTAGAAAAATAAGAGCACAAAGCATCGAACTTCACAGAGCAGTATACCGCAGCTTGAGTCAGTCCTTGGCTAAGCCTGGGGACCTCTGTTGTCTTCAGTGGGATCACCAAGGTGTCAATGAGGATGGGGTTTATCACATTACGTATTTAGCAATGACTTAACACATGGGCTTTGTAGCAGGGGTTGAAACAGTAAGTATCATTAGTGGTAGTACAGATTTCACCCTGTCATTCCCAGCCTGAATGTGTAGAGCCACTTACGAATTTTTCAGCTAAAATCTTCAAGGAAAAAAGTTAGAAAATGGTGTTTTTAACCAAAGTGGAGACAGTGAGAAAGAAAGAAGAAAATCCCTGAAAGAACTGCTGTTATCCTTAATGTCAGGGCACTCACAGGGCTGGTGGGGGACTGGGTCCAGCAGGCAGCTCAGCCTCAGTTCAGAGCCAGCCTCTGTCCTGAGCACCAGGCTGTCGGCTGTTCACACGCTACTTTCACAAAAAGCTTTGAACAGTCTGTGTTTTCACACAGCATGAAACACAAATGGTTTGTACAATCTCAAGAAGCCTTACAAAATGAGAAAATCATTTGCTGTCTAGTTTAGCTGCAAGTTTCTGAGGCAGATTGTTTGTCCTATACAATAAGCCTAACATTTGTGATGTTTCTTACTTGGGACAAAAATCGCAGGCCCGTGGGCCATGGGAAGGCAGAGTTGCCACGGGGATCCAAAGCAAAACTTGTCTAAATCAGGGCTTTGGCAGTAGGCTTAGTCAAGAGGCACAGTTGCAGCACCACATCCCATTCCTGCCTCAGGCTCATGGAGCTGTTGTTGCATTCCCAGGTAGGGGTCATGGAAGGATGAGGTTTATAAAGCAATGTGATCTGAATATAAAAGGCAACCCTCTCTTGAAAAAGAAATAGAGACCACTCCCCTCCCTGCTTAGCCAATTTTTGAGAATGTTTTTACGTAACGCATATTTAAACTTGTACATATTTCACTCATGTTCACAAATAAAAATGTGGAAATAATAAGAAAGGAAAAGCCACACAAAGGAAGGCTATTAAGGATGATATATTTATTTGTCTGCACATTATTTTAAGGAAACTCAGCATAATAAGATAAGCAGATCAGGCACTGTAATATCCTAAGCTGCTACCGACAATTGTAATAAAGTTACAGTCAAAGCCACTAAAAACTGTATATGTAAATTATTTTATAGAAAAATGTTTTTATGCTAACAGAAAAGTCATTGTTTTCCTTAAGCTACTGGAAGTTAATATTAAACCTTTGTTTGAATATTAAACCTTTGCCTTCACTGGTAAGTACTCTAGCCACACCTCGCAAGTCGCAGAAGCCAAAGGCATGGACTGGGAGAATGAAGAACCACTTGCTGTACGAGAAGATCAGGTTCAATACCATCTAAGGAACGTGAGGGTGCACAAATACATGAGATCTGATGAGATGCATCCACTGGTCCTCAGGAAACTGGTGGATGAAGTTGTAAAGCCACTCTCCATCATATTTGAGAAGTTGTGACAGTCTGGTGAAGTTCCCACCAACTGGAAAAGGGAAAACATAACCCCCATTTTCAAAAAGGGAAGAAAGGAAGACCCAGGGAACTACAGACCGGTCAATCTCACTTCTGTGCCCAGCAAGATCGTGGAGCAGATCCTCCTGCAAACTACGCTTAGGCACATGGAAAATAAGGAGGTGATTGGTGACAGCCAGCATGGCTTCACTAAGGGCAAATCATGCCTGACAAATATGGTGGCCTTCTATGATGGGGTTACAGTGTTGGTAGATAAGGGAGGAGTGACTGATGTCATCTACCTGGACTTGTGCAAAGCATTTGACACTGTCCCGCACAACATCCTTTTCTCTGAGTTGGAGAGGTGTAGATTTGATGGGTGGACCACTCAGTGGGTAAGGAATTGGCTGGATGGCCACACTCAGAGAGTTGTGTTCAACAGCTCAGTGTCTGAGTGGGTATCGGTGACAAGTGGCATTCCTCAGGGGTTGGTACTGGGACCGGCACTGTTTAACATCTTTGTTGGAGACATGGATAGTGGGATTGAGTGTACCCTCAGCAAGTTTGCCGATGACACAAAGCTGTGTGATGTGGTTGACACGCTGGATGGAAAGGATGCCATTCAGAGAGACCTTAACAGGCTTTAAAGGTGGGCCTGTGCAAGCTGCATGAAGTTCAACAAGGCCAAATGAAAGGTCCTGAACATGGGTCAGGGCAATCCCAAGCACAACTACAGGCTGGGTGGAGAATGGATTGAGAGAAGCCCTGAGGAGAAGGACTTGGTGTTGTTGGTTGGATGAGAAGCTCAACATGAACCACCAATGTGTGCTTGCAGCCCAGAAAACCAACTGTATCCTGGGCTGTATCAAAAGAAGCATAACCAGCAGATAAAGGGAGGTGATTCTCCCCCTCTACTCCGCTTTCTTGAGACCCCACCTGGAGTACTGCATCCAGCTCTGGGCTCCCCAGTACAAGACAGACATGGAGCTATTGGAGCAAGTCTGGAGGAGGGTTGTGAAGATGATCAGAGGACTGGAGCACCTCTGCTATGAAGCCAGGCTGAGAGATTTGGATTTGTTCAGCCTGGAGAAGGAAAGGCTCCAGGGAGACCTTCTGGCAGCATTCCAGTATCTGAAGGGGACCTACAGGAAAGCTGGAGAGGGACTGTTTGCAAGGCCAGGGTAATGACCTTAAGCTGAAAGACAGCAGATTTAGATTAGGTATTAGGAAGAAATTCTTCTCTGTGAGGGTGGTGAGGCACTGGAACAGGTTGCGCAGAGAAGTTGTGGAGGCATCATCCCTGGAAGTGTTCAAGGCCAGGTTGGATGGGGCTTTGGGCAACCTGATCTATTGGAGGGTGTCCCTGCCCAAGGCAGGGGGGTTGGAACTAGATGATCTTTGAGGTCCCTTCCTACCCAAACCATTCTATGATTCAATATGACATTAAGACATCAGTAAATGGACCACCTGATGAACACACATCCTTCTTTTCCATCTCAGGACCTTGCTGGCCTGCATGTTTCTCAATGGTAGATATTTGCTGGAGCAGGTGATGTTATACATCATGCAAGCCATACGTTTGTTTTGTAAAAACTAGGGTTTACAGAGCCACAGGTAGCAGTTGTGCATTTATCTCCCTCTGATGTCCTTGGAGGGTAGATAGCAAACTGCCTTTTGCTACATCCCTCCTCCTATCTCTGTCACCTCCTTAGGTCACAAGATATTTGTGCAAATGGCAGGGTGACGGATGTTGTGTTATATAAGGAAAGTAAATGTCTGTGTTTTTAAAAGTAAATATGCCTGACAGAGAGTGTCACTATAGTCACATTAAAAGTCAGTGTTTCCCATTAATGTCTCCCCTGCTATGTGAACTATCAGTGTTTTCTTCGATGAAAAGTAGCTATATGATCTTCGACTTCATTTGAAACCAAGTCTGTGCTCTTAATTCATCAGCTGCTGGCCATTATACACACCAGTACATGTCAGTATAAGGTGGATTCACTTTATTCCAAACTTGGCACTGCTGAAAAGTAGCAGCCTCCAAATCTGCACAGCAGGTTCTTCTGTATATTGCTGAGTATGGCTCTGCTATAGCTTTTGTGATAGGTAACATCTTTATTCTTTGACAATATCAAGCAATGTAACAGTGACAAAGAAAATGTATGCCATAAATCCAATAATTACTTAATGAGTCATCATAAAAGCAAAGCAGAGGAATTCCAAGACTTTTGGATAAACACAGGCAAAACTTCCTGATATGTCCTACAACAAAAGCAGCAGAACCGTCTTTTTCTCACCACTGGTCTCACTCAGGTTTCTCCCAACTCCCTCCCTGCTAACAAAACCTGCCGTACTGTCATGAATCCGCTCACAAGCACGAACAGTCCAGTGCATGTCCTGTTTCTTACTCCATGGATAAGAGAAGTCGCACCAGCTGGTAGAACCTGACATCCAGTGACGCTGCTCCTATTGCATGTTTATGCTCAGTAACATCAGAAAGCACGGGCTCCTTTTCCACAGTTTTTCCAGTGGGAAAAATTTATATTATTAGCTTGCATTTTCATAGAAGTTGTGATTTGGATTTTCCCATTTATCTCTGATCTGCTGGGGAGGGGGACACCCTTGCTGACATGTTGTGACTAAAATACAGCAACAAAAGAATCCACTAGTGAAGTACAGTCCTAATATATCTGTCCCCTAGTTTATGTGTGGAAACTGAAATTAAGTTGGTGAGAACTAGTCACTACAGAAGCTAACATCAGAACATTAAAATTGTTGACATTTCTTGTTGTTTTCTGACCAGTTCCGTACATAACTCCACCTTGATTAGGTTGTAACCTAGTACGTTAGTTATCAATATATTTAGGACACCGATGTGAAGAACTCAGACAAAGATTTTGGTGAATTTATCAGTCTTCAGAAAATACCATTTCAGACAGTGTGGTACAAATGATCCAAGTTCTGTAATATTTACTATTTGTGATTGAAATTTATGTTGAAAATGCAATATGAACTAAAATTTTAGCAAAGACTAAATTTGTGCTGGGTACAGCAGAGACCTGTTGTTGCAGGTGAGCATCTTTGTCTCAGAAGCAATTAGGATACCACTGAGTAAGGTAGAAAGTAATTCTTGGAATGTAGAAGTCTTACCTTAATTAAATAGGGAAAAAAAAAATCATCTTACTCGCTGAAATTGCTAATTGATATAATGAGCATATTGCCTTCAGTTATGAATTTCAGTAACTGTAGTAACTAGGTAATTATTCTGATGGTTTTCCATGTTGTTGGGGGAAGTTTCCCTTTTACCTTCTGTGAACAGCCTGTCTATTTAAAGGCTTCAGAGAGGATGTGATTTTTCCCATGCAGGGGAACAATGGCAGTGATCTCAAATACGCTATTGAAAGGGTTTAGAGTAGTTGAAAATCACCCTAAAAAAAAAGGATTGTTCAGTAGCTATGTGTAGCAACACTTGTGTTGCTTTCTAATTTTTCCTCTTTGATGTTCTATAGACGTTTAGTAAGGTACAGTCCTTCATTGAACTTTCACCCTATAAAGAAATATTCTTGCTTCCGGTGTCGTTATTGCTAGATAATAATTATTGTGCTACATTCTGACCTACACTGTGAAATGTATGTTTTTGCGTTTTGTTGCTCATTCAACAGCGTAGAAGCAGATGCTGCAGAGATCCTTCATTGTAAAGGGATTGCTTAAACCAGCTTGCGATCATGTTTCTCAGCTACTTGATCTTGTTCTTCAAATACGGATTCATTTAGTCAGTAATGTTTACTGTGTTCAAAGGCTACTGTTAGTAATGTTTGGCAGGCTTTCTGATTTTACTGGTCAAAACCCATCTTGACTGTTTAATTGCCTCACTTTCAACAAGAAAATTATCTGCTATCTAAATGACACGTGTGACATGCAGGGCCACGCACACAAGGCGGTTATCTCACTGGCTACTGCTGGGAGTCAGACTTTGAGAACCCAGTCCTGTGAAGTCCTCGCCCACTGAGCATTTGTGGGAAGCTGGGGTCATCAGTGGCTAATGGCACTGGCGTGGGGAGGAAGGAATGAGCATCATGGAAGCTTTCTCACAGGTTACCTGCAGTCAACCCATTCTTCTGTTCCGACTTGCACAAACCTTACAGTTATAATCCTGATTCTTTCTTGAGATCCTGCCAATCATTCCAGCTTCTGAGGTGATTGCGATGCTGGCAGGTATCCAGAAATAGAAACCAAGGCTTAAATTTCTGTTTAATGCTTTCTGAGAAAGAAAGAAAAAAAAAAAAAGAAAAGGAAAAAAAAAAGCCAAACATTTTATGCAATTGACTGCTCAAGTCAACTGAACTGAGTGTACGAAGTAACTTGGCAAACAAACAAAGGGGAGAAATAGCTTAATGTAGCATTACTGCATTCAAGCAATCTGGGCATTTTCCTGGATTAACTGGTTAGGCTGTTTGCCGTTGCATGTAATTACTCAGGTTGTAGAAGCTCATTTTGTCAGACACAGATTACTTTCTTAGTTCCTACAAAGAGAATGCAAAATGAGGAAAAGAAGAATTTAATAGACCTTTGTCACTGAGCTATCAGACACTATTATTTGGTGTGCTCTGATTTAGATGTAGACAACTGGCGCTAACACCAGGATCCAAATAAAAGACAGAATGGGTCAGAATGGATCGTTCTGTACAGACAATTAATTTACATTCCAGAGAATGATAGCTGTTTACTTTCGGAGATGTAGGAGAGCTGGCTGGTTTTTAGAACAGTTCTGGGGAGATACAGGTCTTAAACTAAAACTTAAAGGTTTTTTTTCAGTGAGACTGCTGCTCTGAAAAGACAAGCTTCCGTGACAACTCTTTTTCTGTTACTTTTTCATTTGTTTCCTCATTCCTGTCTGTTTTGTTTTAGTTTTTTCCTGTGAGGTGTCAATTAGCACGTTACCTATTCTCTTACATGTTTTTAGTTAACTAAGATTTCTTTTTCCAAAGTTGCATAATTAGGGAGTTTTGGTGGGGGTTTTTGTTTGAGTTTTTTTCTGTTGTTTTATTCTTCTAATCTGGCAACTGTAAATTGACAGAATGGTTTTGAATGGTTTTCAGTACAGGCACTTTTACGGACTGTGATAATCTTGTGGGCTAGCTATGAGTTTGGCATTTTGGCAGACTCCCAGCTTACCTTTTAACCTCCCATCTGTACTTTAATGGGAGTCACGCTGCTGCCTGCTGTTGGTTTAGCCTCTTCCAAATTTCTTTCGAAACTTTGGTGCACTTTGTGATAATAAAAATCTACCGGTATTAAATTCCATTACTGCATGAGTAATTAAACTGATGTCTTCAGCACCGCCGGTGGAGTTTTGAAGAGGCTTATAGGCTTCGCTGTTTTCTTTTGGCTTGATAAAGGTGTCCCAGATGTTTTTCTTCTGTCAAGTAGGATTATAGTTTGGTAAATGGCAAGAAAGTTAAATTGACTTCTGCTTTTACAGGTAGGCTTAAAATTTCACTGTCAGTCTTTACAGGTAGTCAGCACTTAATATTTAGACTCCTGATGTTTTTCTCTTTGCTCAGTTTGTTCATTCTCTTTTTCCACTGTCAAGTTAAATTTTTATTACTAATTTCTATGTTGTATACAAATTTTTAAGGAAATAAAGACAGTGGTGAGTATCCTGTCCTTCTCCGTTATGTAGCCACTTGCTCTTCGTGTTTTATTACTGTTGAGATTTCTCTTAGCTTAGGACTTTCTTGGGTTACCAGCTGTATCTCCATGGCTAGCACATGGGTGGCATGAAATGAAACTTAAACAATTTTAGGTCCTAAGAGCTCTAGTGCATCACCAGCCTGCACTGGGAAATCCTGCATCTGGGATCAGAGTTAGGATAACATTTAAGAGTCATCACTTACCACTCCAAATTAAGGCAGATCCAGTTTTCTGAGCACCCTCTTGAATTTCATCAGTTCCTATCATAATTATTTGCATTACAACTGTCTTCCTTACAGTCTGTAGTGATGGTAGCAAGAATTGGTTCCAAGATTACATCAAATATAGTTTGATTTCTTTATCTGAACATCTTCACTTTTTGAACTACAGCTTGTATTCTTCCTTAGCTTAGGAACAACCAAACTAACACTGCGTTTGGAAGGTTAAAAGCTACAGCTGCAGGCTTATTTCCTTCTCACGTCGGCAAGAGCCTTGTCCTATTCTTGTACTTGATCACTTCTGACTTCTTTGGGCGGGCACAGAGCTGTTGATATCTGTTTGCCCTTGCATGATGCTGGGCAATTCTTGCAAATCACTTTCCAGGGATAGGGAAAGGTATTTATTTGAGGGGTTAAATGGTTAGATGTAGGAGATTATGCTGTAGCCAGCTGGATCTTGGGTTGTTTAGGAACTCGTAAAAAGGATGACCTTAAGGAATGATAAAATACGTAGCCTGCTCCAATGGGTCTTACGTGGGCGTCCAGCTGAGGACCTACAAGAGCAGCATAACTGATCTGGAGATAGCAAAGCCTGGTGCAGGGCATATTGGTTGCAACAAGCATTTCTACAGCCAGCACATACTTCAGCTACGTAAACCATGTCTGCTAAAGCTAGTTTATGTGGGAGACAGTGGGTTTATTATTAGCGAAGTAAATCTGACTTTGTTTTGCCATGTCAGACTTCTTGTACATGCACAAAACACTTTGTAACATGTACACAGCACAACAGATCTCTACACGCACAGTAAGTTATCCAGTGCTTCCAAGAAGTGTCTGATTTATGGCACAGATGTGCAATGGTTATACAGACCTTCAGCAGTAAGTTCACTGTGTCCTAGAAATACCTGATTTTTGTTCTGTCCTCTGTACATGCTTGAGAAATACATTAGATAGAGGTGGGCCAGAATGTACGAAAACTTTGAACAAGTGTCCAAAGAAAGAAAAGAAAAGAAAAAAAAAAAGAAAATCCACCTACTAAAATTGGGGTGATAGGGAGAAAAGAACATTTCTGGGGAAATCTCAGCATACCGTAGCCTTGGACATGTCCACAAAAACTCTTAACGTAATGCAGCCTTGGAAGGGTTGTTTAATCATTTAATGCATGTGAATGCTATCACCGTGTTATGGTGCCTATGGTTCTAAAGTCTGGGGGCTGACACAGAGACATTTCTCTGAAAGAAATCCTCAGAGTAAGGTGAAGACTTTTCATCCCTCGCTCAGGTGGAATTTTTGGCATAAAAGATTTATGCAAAAAAAAAAAAACCCTGTATCTTTTCATAGGCTTTTGGGGTGAAATTTGTTTACAGATGCTGGCATGGGATTTTATTCCTCTATCTAATTTAGAACTTGCCTCCAAACACTTTTTTTCTCATGAATTCCACCTATGGAAATTTCTCTAATTCTTCTAGGAAAAAAGTTATGATCAGAAAGTGTCCACAAAGTTGCTTAAGGACATGTGTTCCACTTCTGATTCTCGCCTCTGTATGCATTTGTACATACATATTTATTGCTGTGTATTTTTAATACATGACAGAGGTATCTAAAGCCTAGACAGAAGTATAAAATTGGTATGGTCTGTGCAATATAAATGGGTTATTTTACTTTGCTTTATGTTTTTTATTTATACATAATAAAATGTTTTTCATTGTGGGTGGTTTTTACCTGCAAGCGAGGGTTCTTCTATGCACTGTCTTTCCAGATCCTTTTGTAGCTTAGTCTAAGGCAAGTGGCAGGTAATTTAAATGGTACCGAGCATCCATTGTGCTGGAACATGTGATAGCCATCAATGGTATATTTAGAAAATGTGCAGAGGGCAAGACAGGAAAGGTGGATATCCCTTTCTCAACCTGTTTTTGACCTCCACCCAGTTTAATAACTGAAGAATTGTGTGGTTTTGACACAAAGACATTTGTGCAAGTGATCAGAGAGAGCTGCTAAGATGTGTTATTTAACAATGAATGCAAAATTTTCCTGTGAGATGATTTTTGAGCAGGTTTAAACTGCAGAAAATAATGCTGCCAAAGATGAGAGCATTGTTTTTCATCCCTCTCATTGCGATCTGAACTTCGAATTGCTAGTATACATTAAGAATCCAATTCAAAATAAGCAAAGTTTGAAAGTACCTATTAATTCAACCCATATGGTAAGCTATGGGTAAATTGGTACTCCTTACTTCGTGCTAATGCAAAAATGGAGAATGGCTTCATTAGACAGTGTTGACCTGTTTCACAGAGACAGAATGTTAGACCCGTAGCAAACAAGGCTGAGGTCTGCTCCAAACGTTTCTGATGTTGTCATGAACACAGTTGTGCTTTCATGCGGCTATAGAGAGAGTAAAGGCCTAGTCTTGCAAAACAGTTGTTATTGCCTGCTTCCTTATTGCCTTTAACTGGTCTGTTCAGTGCCTGCTACTAACTTTTTATGCACACATCTGAAGGACAGTTTCTCAGTGATGTTTGTGAAATCATCTACTTGTCTCATTCTATAGTTTATTATGACATTCAAGAGCACATGATCAAAATTTGAGAGTTGATTTAATTTGGAGCCTTTTTGTTTCAGGGACCTGAAACTGGACAATATTCTTCTGGATGCAGAAGGCCACTGTAAACTGGCTGATTTTGGGATGTGCAAAGAAGGAATTCTGAATGGAGTGACCACCACAACCTTTTGTGGCACACCTGACTATATCGCTCCGGAGGTATTTTTTTTGCGCTGTACTGAGAATACAGACATTATCATTCATCAGACTGTAATGTGTAATTTTAGACACTTTTTGTGTGTAGATAAAAGCAGTAGAAAATGCAAACTAGACTGTGCTGCAGTTTCTCCTGGGTAATCTTGCAGAAATTGGTTACTCTGTTGCTCACAAGCAGTATTCCATGGTGATAGGAGTGACAAAATGTGTTTTTTCTATTATTTGTTCCCTGAACTTAGCAGCGTTCTTCTCCATACAATCATTTCTGACTCGACATCATTGTGAAAGCACTTACTAGCCTTTAAGGTGCGAGATGCAACTGAGTACTGCCAGCACTGGTCAGTAGTAGTTAGAAAAATGTCTTTAATTTTTCACGAGACAGAAGGGGATGTTCATATGAAAGCGACTGTATATTTGGCATCATTTTGCCTGTGGTCTTTGTGGGAATATAATTTTTTTTTTCTTTCTTTAAAGTATCTGTGAGTGAAAGATAACTATGTTTGTGGTACTTCTTATCATACAGATGAACTGAAAGTATAGAGTTGCATAGCAAAGTAAGAACATCATATGGGTGTTCATATGCATTTCAAGGCATTCCCTGGATAAAAGAAATGGCCGAGAATTGTGCCGGTTTCACATATCCTAAATTTTAATATTATGAGACGCTTTTCCAAGTGCCTAAAGCAAATCAATATTGTACAGTTAGTCTGCTAGGCAGACTTTCTCTGCTCAGTTTAGTTAGTAACCTGTGTATCTTTCCACTGAAGATTCAATGTGAAGATTTAGTGTAAAAGTCTCATTTGTTTGTCTTTCATCGACCATAAATTTGCAGCAGGGAAAAAATGTTAGTTTATTATTTGTCAGAGACAATAAATTAGAAGTCTGTATTCTTAGTGTTCATTGCTGTCAAGCTTTGGTGGCACAACTGATAAGGTGTGAATCATCTTCAAACTATTGTAATAGAAACGTGTGTTTTATGGAGTTTGAAAAGTATTCCGGCGCTAAAAGAAAATAAATAGCAGTGTGATGATTTTGGTTTTGTATGAATTCTTTTCTGATTCAGTTTACTAATTTGACAAAATTCTTTGAATTCTTTGGAAAATTCTTTGAAAATTTTACTGAAAACAAAGCAATAATAAGATCCCAGGAACTTTTACGTGAAATCCTGGTGTCACTGAAGTCAGTAACTCAGGCTTCTGTCTTGTCACTTTAATTGCAGAAGTTTATCTCCTGCTTCTATTTCTCTTGTATCATGGTAGTAAATTTCAATTTCCTTTTCTTTAGCAATACCTGAGTTCCAAGGAGTGCCCATAAGACTTGAAAAGTACACTTTTGAAGAGTATAATTTTCGGCAGTTAATGTCTATAAAATGTAATATCATAGAATCATAGGATGGTTAGGGTTGGAAGGGACCTCAAAGACCATCCATTCAACTGTGAATGCAGTCAGGGTCCAAACCTCTGTATTCAAATGTTAAACTGATTTCTGGTTTTATGTTACGACTGAATCTGGTTTTATAGTGGGTGTGATTCCCATATACAGCACTACACTCGCACAGTTCACTACAAGGCTTCTGATTGTAACGCCAGTGCTATTTAAGGAGGTGGTGATGTTGTTGCCATTCCAACTCATTTTAAGGCAGTCAGCTTCACCTTAAACAGTCACCCACTCTCCTTTCCCCAGACCTGTCATGCTGATACTTTGCAGCCAAAAGCCAAACTACAAGCTTCTGTTCAGTGAAGAGGAGCCAAGAATTAAAGTTGTTCCTTGTACAACACTAGTGCTGTAACACCAAATAGTGCAATAAAACTCCATCATGCTGACTCCATCATACTCGCCACCAAAGGTATTTGCTACAGGGTTGAACTGGTGCTGCATGAAAAGTTGTAGGCAGTTTTTCTGAAAGCAAGGGCAATTGAAGTGAGTCCTACAGCCGTGTATTGTACAGCAGTTTAACTCTGTAAAAAGAACTTGAACAAAAATGCTTTTGGCGTCCTT
Organism: Psophia crepitans; assembly: GCA_013399095.1. Taxonomy (NCBI): domain Eukaryota; kingdom Metazoa; phylum Chordata; class Aves; order Gruiformes; family Psophiidae; genus Psophia; species Psophia crepitans. The sequence goes on from VWZZ01003502.1 coordinate 132,544, forward strand.
CAGCCCTACCTAAAGGACTAGAATAAATCTCTCAGATCATCTCTTTGCAGCACTGCAGGCTGGTTCAGTTTGTTTTGTTCAAGATAGAGACGAGGAAATGTTTCACATTTTCCACCACTCTGTTTTGTATATGTGATCTTTTTTTCCCCTATAGCGTGACCTGCTTTAAACAGTTTGGAAGGATATACAGCTCTTTTGCTCACGCGCATACCCTTTTACTCAGGGGACTGATAAACTCAGTCAATACTTCTGAGAACAACTACGCATAGACACTTAGCTCTGTTACTGCAAATTGCATGGGTGAGAAATCGTGCCTGCTGTTACCAAAATCAGTGTGGAATTTAATTCTACTCAGGCACTGGGGAAAAGAAGGGGTGTATCATATTGAAACAGCAAAAGTGCAGCCCAAAGTGTTGTCTAACTTGTCTATTCAATCCCATCTCTTTTTCTATACTAGATCCTCCAGGAATTAGAATACGGCCCGTCAGTAGACTGGTGGGCTCTGGGTGTTCTCATGTACGAAATGATGGCTGGGCAACCCCCCTTTGAAGCTGACAATGAAGATGATCTCTTTGAATCCATCCTTCACGATGATGTCTTGTATCCAGTCTGGCTCAGTAAAGAAGCTGTCAGCATTTTAAAAGCAGTGAGTCTTCCATTACTTGCTTTCCTCCTCCTTTTCATGGGTTTTTTTTTTGGCGTTGGGTTTTTTTGGTGGTTTTTTTTTTTTTCCTTGATTGAAATTGAATTTGCCGAAAGCTGTTGAGAGCAGTCACCACTGGGAGTTCAAGCACAGTTCAGAGTGCCACTGTTAGGATAATGGGGCCTGGGATAAATTACACCGCTTGTGGGAAAGGAACAGAATGTTTGTATTCCACGCAGTTGTACACTGTATAAATCTGTGTACTGCAGATTCACGTTTCAGGGAAAACCCAGCCAGCTAGAACTGTGCTATCACTTTGACACTTTATATGCCGCAAGTTCACCAGAGCAGGGGGAAGCACTACGTAATTAAAGAAAAAATGTTTTTATTTAACACACACAATTTTTTGTCCCTCTGCCTTCCCCTGTCATCAAGATGGGCTGAAAGCCCTTTATTTACAGCTGCATGTTTTGTTTTGTAGTTCACATAACACTTTGATAAGCAGTCTTACTCTAGTGTAATTGTTTCTACCCTGGTCGATGTTTTTCAGTTTGAGGAGTGACTTGACAGGAATGTGTCACCAAATGTCACATTTTTTTAAGTCAGTCAAAATGTGCCACTGGGCAACTCCAGCATTTAGGCTACCTTTCTAAAGTCAGGTTTTCTTCATTAACGTGGCACTGACATAAATTTCTTCTGTGCTAGTATAGTCCTAAAATAAAAAGGAAAACAAAACAGAAGCTGTATGCCAGTCCCCGTAGTTTGAAAACATGAGGAGGATTTCTGGCTTAAAAAAATAACTTGTTTTTAATTCCCGTTTTCCACTCTTTAAAAGTGGAAAATTTCTACCTTTCCACTTCTATTTTTCTTTCAGCATCTGAAATAAGGGAAACTTTCAGTTAAGAGGGTGGCTGGTAGTGTGAAGTCCTGCAGAGATCTTCATACAGGGTTATATTTTGAAATTATATATAGAACTTGAATGGATTCTGATTTTAATGCCAGTGGGCAGCTAACACATTCTACAGAAATGCTCGTCTTGATCTTTTAATAAAAATGTCTTCAGGCTTATTCTAGCTGAGAGAGAGAGATGCTCTATGGGATGATTCAAAGCCAAAGTCGAAGTCAACCTCTCTGAATTGTTTTCTGGAGGATATCTTTTGCTCCATTCACTGTAGTGAGAACACAGAGGATTTATTAAAGCTAACCTTTATGCATAGTCTCCCTTCTCCCTCCATGTAGCTCTCTGATGACTTTTTATTAGCTAACACAATACTTCCATGCGTCTGTTTTTGTTTCCAGACCCTTCAGTTATTTTCAGTTCAGCAATTAAAATGTATGGACTTGAGCTGCAGAATTCAGGCTGATAACCCAGGGTTCAGGGGTTATTTTCGCATATTGTAGAGAAAGCATTTTTGTCAATGTTCATATCTGTATCCGAATGTCACTGAAGTCCAGGAGATTTTCTGTAGTGTTTTGATTTCAGTCTGTAAGATCTGCTCCTCTGCCATCCACAGGCTCCTTCAGTGAATCAACGTTAACTGACCTTTCTGTTGTTCTGAATCTTGGAAACTTTTGTTGAAGAGGCAAAGTTAACTGATAACTCTGTTAAGCGTGTAGTACAAGAGCCATTGTAACTATTAGGAGAAAGTGTTTGTTTTACAGAGAAAAGTGACAAATAGATTTGACAGTCAGAGCCTTACTGGCTGCAAGTACTGAAAAGTCTTAACTGTTAATGTTATACGTGTCATTCATTAACCACACACAGATGCAGACACAGAATTGGGCTCAAGGTGTAAGCTATGTATCTTTGTAATGTAAGTGCAAGGGGTTTAGACCCTCTAATTTCTTTTAAAGCTGACTTTCCTATAAATTTTCATGAGGCTGTTTTCCTCAGTCTACACTTTGATAGTAGGCATGGTGGGTTGTATTTTTTTTTTTTACATCTTTTTTTCTAAAGTTCATCCTTAATGCCATTATAAACCTTAAAAAGAGAGTTGCGTCCATTAAATAGATTTGTCCTATAATAATAGACTATTCCTAATTGGGCAAGACGTCTTTATTGGCATAAATTGGTATAATTTAATGGAGCTGTGCTGGTTTACACCATGAAAAGAAAACATTTCCTTACATTTAGCAGCCTGCTGCCTATGCAGCTATGGTGTGAAACATGTCTAAAACTTGTGTTCTTCATCAGATCCTTGTCCACATTCTGTTAAATGAAGAACAGGAAAAACAGAGGAAAGAAGGAGGCGTCTATGTATTTTGCTGCTGAATGGTAGCAAGGGATTACCTTTGGAACAGTTTGTTTCCTCACATTGTGCTTTGAGACATGGGTTTTATTCTTTAGAAACTGTATTTTTACACTCCTCCAAACAGCATGTAAGGAAAGCTTAATAAGAAGACGTTTTCTTATTTTCTGAAGAAACAGTTTTCCTGTTATTCCGAACAAAACACTAAGGAGGATATTTTATGGCTCAGTATTACAAGGCAACATGTTGCTTATCCCATGAAATCCCACAGATCTTTCTAGTCCTGTTTCTGTGAATTGACAGGAATTGCTATTTAAAATTCTTTCCTGTCTGTTAAGGAAAACAATTCTTCACTGAAATTAGCTCTGTGCTTCTTTGCAAGCGATGAAGAGAGCTTGTGTCTACAGTGTATGGTCCCCTGTGTACCCAGATGACAGAGATCTCTGGGTACAGAAGCGGAACTCTGTTTTTAAGCTGTGCCACTTATTTCAAGAAACAAAATTTTGGGAGCCTGATAATCCTTGATTTGGGCCCCAGGTTGCATGGCTATCTCAGCAACCTTTTGTCCTGTTGTCATTTAAGCCAGTAGGAGCTCTGATCTTAAAAGACTTCTCTTTACATAAGGTTCCTGTCATCATGTAGGAAAACAAAACAGCAACACTTACACCATTCTTGGTGCTGTTAACAAATGGAATAAATATCAGCTTGTGCTTCAGAAATAGAAAGTGAAAAAAATCAATATTTATTGCAGGGGATGAAATTTATAGAATTAAACATCCACTTCAGAAGTCTGAGATTGTTTTGTCATATTTGCATATGGTAATTTTTTTTGTTTGTTTTAAAAATTCATTCTTAAAATTTGTTCTCTCTGATCATCCATTTCCAAGTTTAATGAAGTTTGTGAAGCGCAGTACTAAACCATACTATTTAGTCATGATATTTTCATGTCCTGGGATTCTTAAAAATGTCATGTTCAGATGTTTTCCCTGCATCTGGCTTAGAACAAAGATAAAACATGGCAGATACTAGGATCAGATTTTACTTCTTTGATACCTGGATTATATGGTACAAAAAGTATATCCTGTAGTTTCCGTGTTCTGTTTCTACACAACATGTGGCTGCTGGTTCCTGGCCTGCTCTCTCCAGTCCTGGAGGTGAAATAAAGCAGAGGATTGTAGGAATGCATTTTGTGGTTTTCCAAGAGACCTCACCAAAGCACAGTAATCCTTTTAAAACCTTTGTTTCTCCTGCCTGTAGAAAATATGACCTGTAGTTTAGATATGACTTGTCCACTAGCAAAAAGAACTTGTGGAGCAGCTGAACACAAGACCAAAGAGAAGGGTTGTCTTTGGAGCGGCACGTGTATGTCAGAAACCACGGGGAGAATTGCCTCGCTGATCGATGTTATATCTTTAAAATGATAGCAATGGTATTCCTCTGTGGATGGTTGATGTAGCTATCTAAAGCCATCTTAAGGGCTTCAGTAACTACTTATCTAATAACTGGAGTACTAAAGCAAGGGTATCCATTATAGTGATTTTTTTTTTAAGTTGTTTTTTTTTTTCTACACGTGTAGAGTATAATGTGGTACCTAGATTAAAAAGGCACTGAACAATTATCACATTTTGTTTCATGTGTATGGTGGGTTTTTTTAATTTATGAAATGTTATGATTTACAAAATGTTATAATCATGGCTGAATATGAAATTACAGCAAAGTTTGGGATAACTCTGTAATATGAGTGTGTGTGTGTGTATAAGAACAGCATTCATTGCTACTTGAACTGCAAGGATTCTGTGTCCACATGCGTTAGGAAATAAGTAGAGCAATTGCTAATAAAAGAAGGAAGAAATAACAGCAAAATCAGGAAAAATATTATCAGCTGCCATCATTTCCTATCAATGCTTTGCACCAGTGGTACAGCTTTTTGCTGACAGGAATAGTAAGAGTTTTAAAGGGGGAAGTTTAGAAATTACCACATCAGAGGAGACCAGTTAGTTCCAGTTGTTGCCACTAGCGGTGTACTAAACATGAAAAGTACAAGTTACGTCATGGAGTTTCTCAAGGGAAGCTTTCTGCTGGTGCTGATGACTCCATGTATTTCCAGAAAGGTATGGACAGAACGCTTGTAATTCACGTAGCTGCAGGTGCTCTTCTTACTCGTATTAGAATGAAATCCTAGAAATGGGTAAGGAAGTTAGGGCTTTTCGTGTGTCAGCTTGAATGGAGTGTATGGGGTGCAACTTACGCACCCAAAGAAATTAAACAACAGTAAGCATAATATGTAGCCCCTGTCCCCCAAATTAATAGCTAAGATAGAGCAATTAAGATAAAATAAAAGGAATCCTGACCATCTATTTGGAAGTCTCTCTGGAGGTTTTAATAGTTTTTTTTCTTTCCGTTAGTGTCTTTGGCCAAAGGTGGAACTAGAGATGCTGAAGGAGAATCTCTTCCTGCAGCATTCTCAGCCAGATGAAATTAGGAGCTTTCAGCAATCAGTTGAAAGAGCTTCCTGCAGGAAACTTAACTTTGGAGTCTCTGAATCTTATAGTTTGGCTTGAACCTCAGAAGTTTGGAGGGGCAATCTTGTTGTTCTTACAGAAAAAGTAACCTTCCGAAAGGGGACAATCTCTAAAAACTAGGCTTTAGGAATTGTAATGCATAATTGAACTGCAAATGGTTTCCAGCCATTGCCATTCATGTTTTAACCTTTACCTCCTCTCCCTCCTCCACCCTGTAGTTCATGACAAAAAACCCAAATAAGCGACTTGGCTGTGTGGCGTCACAAAATGGAGAAGACGCGATTAAGCAGCATCCGTTTTTCAAGGAAATTGACTGGGTTCTTCTAGAACAAAGGAAAATCAAGCCACCCTTCAAACCTCGGATTGTAAGTAGCAGTTTGCATAACATTCAGAGAAAACTTGGTTCGACAATTCTAGTTGTTGGCTTTTCTGAGACATGAGATTACTTGATGCAACATTTGAGGGTTGAAATAGTAACATAGAAACTGTGCTGAAAAGATTGCCTTGTCATTGTCTCTGTGACGGTAAGTGTCAGGAACAGATTTAGTGGACAGGAAGATGTTTGTGTTCAGTCACATAAACCATGAGAGGGTTCAAGGCCCTGTTTTAATTATTTTTTGGTGTTCCTAAAGATACCTTGATCAGAAGCGATTATTTTAGTTGGGTATATACTATTTGTACTTTCTGTGTGAACTCTGCGTTGCTGATGGCCACTCCATTTTGTAGTGAAAAAGGAAAGAGTTTCTGATTAATAATATTTTAACTGAAGATACTTGAAAAAGCAGCTTCCAGGGGGAAAGATTTATTCATCATGATTAGATAATCTGATGTACTGACATTTTCCTAGGTAATAATCAAGTATTTCTATTTTAAAGTAACAAAAACCTGTAAATATCAGCCCCACATGCAGAAACTACAAAAGCCAAGCAAAATACTTTACTTATTCTTGTGTTCCTTTGGATGAAATTACTTACAGTTCACCAAATGTCAGCTTTGCAGCTGAGAATGTGTGCGGGTAACTTTGTGCTTGAACAATACAAGAGAATAATTTTACGATAAATCCTTTGAGATTGATTTGCCTCTTTTGACTTTGCACATTCCTAATTACAGTGTTTGATTTGCCTGTAAATATGATCAATGTACTTGTTTGTTTCTTTCTTTAGATAGTTTACAAAGGTGTTTTAAAGAACAAAAGGAAACTTTGGGTCAATACTGAATCCTAACTTAAATTTAGAGGTGAAAAAGTCCCCTCTGTCATTGGAGAATTGCTGTCTGTCGCATTTAACACATTTAGTCCAGTGAGATGCATTTCCCCAAGTTCTTTGTGTAGGTGGTGAAAGCCCAGCTGCCCCTCCAGAACAGAAGCCTGAGGTAGCTCCTCTCAGTCCTCTCTAGGAGAAGTCTTTTTCTCTCTCTCTCTAGCTATACAGAAAGAGCCCAGAGGGATTGACAACTGTAAGTGAAAGTTAGCCCTTGTGAACATCTTTCTAAGAGTAATAGTAAGATATAGTGTTGTCATATGGGGAAGTTTTTCTTAATATATTTCTTGGAGAACGGAAGCCTTGTAATGCAGTAGCTACAGGCAGGGGGATGCCTGAGCCAGTCGCTCTTCTGGAAAGGCTCCAGCCAGCTGGGCATGCTGGCTCGCTTACCCTGTTGCCCAGCTCCGTTCTGGAGGTGTGGCCAGGCTGCACCTAGTGCCTGAGCTCACTTAAAATCTCTGCACAGCTGCAGGAAGTGTAAACCCCAAATCAACCCCAGTAGTATCTATCTGAAGCCTATTTAATACTGTAACTAGCTGCTTTCAGTCAGGTTCCACAGTCGATGTTTAGCTGAGTTGCGTTTGTGTAGCTCTTTTTCTGTTTTCATATGAATTTGGCCTTTCATCTCAGTAATTTTTGTTGCTTTGCTCAGTTCATCAGCGTTTTTGGTAATACAGTTATCTAATCAGGATGCACAATTCTAAAATAATTGTCACTTTATGCCTGCCTCTAGTAAGTCCTGGATTCCTCACATCTAGTCTGTGTATTGGCTGCTTTCCTTTCATGATTGAGATGCACGGTCCCTTTGACATTAGGTATTTTTACAAGGCCTTTATTATTTTTGTAAGTATTCCTGCTGCGGCAGTCCTTAAAAGTCATGAGGTAATTATTTCACTGCTGTTACATTGTAAAGCCATTCCTATTTTATTAATTCCTGTTGTTTTGCTCCTTTTCTCCTTTTCTGCTTTTCTGCTTCCTTTAATGGTATTTTAGTTGGATATTTCAGTTTTAGTAGTGATTTCAGATTATTTCAGAGTAGTTCTTTGCATAAGTTTCAAGATAGCTGCTTGCTCTTTAATAATTGTTAGGATGACTTTATACATCTTTGTTTACACTTTTTCTCATTTTTCTTCAGGCTGCTTCTATATTGTCAGATTTTCATATTACTTCTTTCCATATTGTATAAGCCAACTTTATTTATTCTACCAAATTTGGTTTCTGCAGTCTAGTAGTTCCATATGCTTGTTTTTTTCTGAACTCCTCTTTTTTTATGGTGGCGGTTTCAGGTAATATGTAGTCTATGTTACAGGCATCCCTATTATTTTCATGTTCTCTAATCTGTTCTCTCTAAGACATCTTCCCCAGTGACCTGGTCCTATCAACTTTTACTGATAACTCTTCAACACTTAGAAAGGGTATACCTTATATATTTACACTATATTTACACCATATTTATGACCCATCAGCTGTTTTGTACCAGCTGTATAAATTTTACTATTTTGGATTTCCTTGTTGTGTAGAAATCTTTGAGCAAGATCATACTGAATTTTTTACTTATCCTCTTAAAATTGAATGATATATTAGTTAGAATATAAAGTGTGATATATGTCTAGGCTGGAGAGAAATATCACAGAAATAAAATATAATTATTAATTATGCAATATCAGAAATGGTAAAGGAATCTAGGGCAGTAAATTTCAAATGCTGGAAAGGTGATTTTCTTGCCAAGCTAGAAGAGATTGCACTCACTTTGAAAAATACAAAAAAGAAAGAAGAAGGTGAACACTAATGAAATAAAGTCAACTTTAAAATCTAGATAGAGAGTTCCTCTCTAAATTCAGTTGTGGGTGTAGCACTGAGATTCATTTGTTCAGATTACCAAGTTAACTGTTCCATAGCTATGGAATAACTATGGAAAAAACATAACTAATGCCTTGTTTGGAATGTTTTCTGGATTTTAACATCTTTCAGTATTGATAAAGGGCTGTTGATTATTTAAAAGTGACTTGTAATATTAAAAGGGTTTTTAAAAAGATACCTTTTTATTCTTATGTTCAGGAGAGGCTAGATCTGTGAAAATAGCTGTGAGAAGAGAGGCCAGATTATTAGTCAGAAAATAAACATTCTTGCATGTGATACATGTACATATGTGTAGGGAAAGACGCATACAATGCATAGTCATTTGTGCATTCAAATTGAGTTTTGCATGCACATACAAAATTTTGCTCATGCAAGAATGCATATATTTATACAGGTATTCACCTATTTTCTGACTAACCATAAGATGACTAAGGGGGGAAATTTTATAATTACTATATCGTACTCACTTAAAAAAAACCCAAACCATAAAATCTATTCAAATGAGCTCTGGGCAATATAAAACGCTGACACTAAACAAGTTAAAGTCATTAGGGAAAATGGTCAAACACTGAAGTCCCATCAGACAATGGAATAATCTGCCAAGGGAGGTCATGGAGGTGCTAGCATGGAAACAAACCTTGCTTCAGTTCTGCCTCACTACTCACTGATCCTGAAAACATGTGAGTTCCTTGGTTAGCACAGTCATCTTCCTTTTCTGGTACCTTTTATCCTCTCTCTGCTGTAATACATTTTCTGAGGCGCTATATTACATGGTACTGTAAGGCCTGTGCTGCTCCATTGTTCATGTATGTGTCTTCAGCTCTGCCAGCCTTAAGTCTGAATTTTTCAGCTGGACTTTGAAGAAACACTATATGGCTATTTATTAGCCAGACTTTTGAGGGTTTGGTTTTGGTTTTTCTTTTAATCTCATTCACACTGTGGATGGATGCAAACATATTCCTTATTATACCAGAAATGTACCATTGATGTCCTTCTGTTTGTACATTATTTGATTATTCTAATGATGTTTTTGAAGCTGAGATTTCTTTCCTAACTGTTTTCAGCCTTGGAATGAAAACTGCTGAAGTCCAAAATGTCCTTAAAAATCTGACTATGTTTTCTGAAGGCTTGCAAGAGTGCTCTGGGCAGAGCTCTCATACAGACAGCTGAGGTCTAGATTAGTAAGCTTGTGCTAGGTAGAGGGAATGGAGGCAGATTTGGTGGCCCTGAAACCTGCTGCTCCAGCTTAATAACTTGGAATGGAGAATAAGAAAGAGTGAAAATGCACTGGAACCCAGTCCTGTGATGCATATTATCTACCAACCCTTCCTTTCATAAGTCTAATTATGAGGTTTTTCAGTGGCAAAATGAAATTTTTATATATATATACACACTGTAGGTTTACTGTACTCGGGGTTTGTCCCATGTAAAGCTATTGTAAATGTTAAACTACTACAGAAAAAGTAATAGCTCTGGGGCATGTACGTTAGAAATCAGGCAAACTTTTGAACAGCTATGAAGAGGATATTTGTTACATCTAAGCTCCAGTGACCTTAACAGTGTCTCTTGAAAATAATTTCTGCTGTTCTTAAAACCTAGTTTCGCAGACTGACTTAAAATTTTCTGAATATTATTCTTCCCTGCTGCTTTTAATGCGGACGTGAATATGTAATTGCATATGCAAGAAATAAGTACAGTTTTAGTGCAGGCATATATCTTTTCTCCAGAGCAACTGTTGTGAGAGAGAAATCCCTTTGAGGCATTTTATTCTGATGTTGAGATATTTTCTCTTATGTATTCTTCCTGGAGTTTTATTTCATCTGGAGAATGAAATTTCCCTAATCGGTAGCCATGAGACCAGGCTGTGGTTCGCAACATAATTTATTGCCCAAGAACCCCAATGGCCTTGATAATATTCAGTGATTCTCTGCTCTCCATCTTTCTTTGTTTCCATGGTTATGCTCCTGGCTTGGTTGAGTTGGTTATTCCCATTTACAAAGTGCATCTGCCATATTACAAATGGAAACAATGGTGCAGTAGATTAATTTCTTACCAAAGTCATTGATATGGTGGTAAGTGTGGTAGATCTTGCTTAGTGCCATGATGGGATGATTCTGACTATCTCATGACAAATAATAACATACACATTAAAACCAGTGATTGAAACAGATTGCTGCTTCTCCTTTAATGTGTATTGATGAGATATTTATTGTCCCAAGTTGTTATTTACTGGTTAAGCTTATATTTGAAACCGTGAAGCAAAGGTATATTCTGCTGTATTTTGCTTTTTCCTCAGTCTTCTCCACATCTTATTGGCATCCCTGCAAGAAATTTTGTGCCATTTCTGAGAGCACAGCTGGCCAGCTGCAGGCTTTCCAGGCTGAACTTGTGGCCTGTTGACAGGCCACTAACATCAGCCAGTGAAGCTCGGAGAGGTGCACACAAGTAGCATAAAGATACACGATATCCCACTCCCACTTGCCATCATTGTCCAAAAATTCTTGCTTATTTGGCTGAAGTCAGTGGTAGCCTCATGAGCATCAATTTCATAGAGTCATTGAATGATTTGGGTTGGAAGTGACCTTTAAAGGTCATCCAGTTCAGCTCCCCTGCAATGAGCAGGGACATCTTCAACTAGATCAGGTTGCTCAGAGCCCCATCCAGTCTGACCTTGAACATTTCCAGGGATGGGGCATCTACCACCTCTCTGGGCAACCTCTTCCAGAGTTTCACCACCTTCATTGTAAAACAAGTCTTCCTTATCTTTAGTCTAAATCTACCCTCTTTTAGTTTAAAACCACACCTTGCAGGTCCTACTAAAAAGTTTGTCCCCATCATTCTTACAAGTCCCCTTTAGGTACTGGAAGGCCACAATTAGGTCTCCCTGGAGCCTTCTCTTCTCCAGGCTGAACAGTCCCAACTCTCTCAGCCTGTCCTCATAGGAGGGGTGTTCCATCCCTCTGAGGAATTCTTTCTTGGGTTTTGTAGAATTAGACCAGCACAAAAAAAAAAATCACTCTTGTAGTTCTTAGGCTGTTGGTCACAGTGATTCAGTATGCTTCAAGGAGCTGTGAGATGGAGAAAGCTGTTAGGACAAGGACAGTCTCACCACAGGCATAGTCCTGTCCTTTCAGGCTGAGTTTTCGCTGTCAACCCTTGAAACATGTGCATGCAACCAGACTTGTCGTCTTTGTCCACCCTGTTGTAAATGTCAGGGTTGTGAAAACTTGAGACTTTGACTAAGATGTTGTCAACATGAAAAAGCTGAAGAACTCTGAGCCAGAGGGTAATACAAAGCCTGGTAAAACAGATGTTTGCCATGTGTATTTCTTTTTAGCAATTAAGCCAAAGTTTCATCGCTAATGGCTTTATCAGTGCCTGTGGCAATCCATTCATAGTGCGGCTTTATGGAGATGAAGTTAACAAAATAATCACGTTAAGATGATTTACTGTGAACATGCAGCTTTCATAAAACAATACATTATTTTAAGTTTCTCTATGCATTCATAATTTCTTGGGTTCCCATTTTAAAAGCTCACTTTCTTCAACATCATTAGAAACAAAATTAACAAGATAGTCTGTTGCAGAATTGTGTCTTGCAGTATGGAGCAACAGCAGCTGGTGCCAGCCCATTTAGTTCATCTAATGTGACTCCCTTTGTGTTGCAGCCTCTTCCATTCCCACTGTTCTATCAATGAGAATGTTTTCTGAATATTTGTATGTTCCTCCTTCAGTGCTGACTTCTCAAGAGTAAAGAGTTGGTCTAGCAGCTCAAATCAGAGAATTGCAAGATATGTAACTTCTTCTACCAGACTTTCTAGAAATTCATGGTGTAGTCCAGGGATTGTCACCTAACCTTTTCATGCCTCAGATTCTGCTCTGTGGTAATCTCAGGGTGCCTAATGCAAAGTTCTGTGACAGCAAAGAAATGACTGAAAAGTGTTAAAAAACAAATACTCGAGATCAGCATGGCTTTTAAATTGACCGAACACATAACACTTCCCTTGGAAGAGTGTTCTATGCTATACCAGACCTCAGTGTCAGCAGATTTAACGTTGATCTTCAGTCTTAAATTTCCTACAGTAATTTGCACCTTCATCTCAGCTCCGGTAACTCTAAGATAATCATAAACCATTATCGAAGTCCCTCCCCCCTTAGTTATCACTATCTGAGCCACATTGTCTGTATGCAGTTTCCTCTTGAACCTAAACTCCCTTGTTAAGTCTTGACTTAAGGATGCCAGCAATGTGTCCTCTTTCAGTTTTGCACTGCAGCAAAGGTTTGAAACAAAATCATTCCCAATTACGAAATTCTAGTCCTAGCCCATGATTATGGGTTACAGCCGGAGTCAGTCAACACTGGGAATTTTCTTTTACCCCTCCCCTAAATGAGTGGGAAAATGGCAAAATTTTGGCACCCCTTTGTCGGTGACTTATGACAAGCTGGACGCCCACAGTGTTTGGAAACTGGGTAATAAATAGCAAATACAAATCAGCACCTACGGAGCGAGCAGCAGGCCTGTTTGCACAGGCAAACAGGCAGAGGCCGCACCTGTCTAATGGGTAGGTGCCTCGCTGAACGGCTCCTGAAAATGTTTTAAATTAGAGAGGTGTGTGTGTAAATTGCTGCAGCAACCGTCTGCTTACTGTGAAATACGGCTGGAATCCTTAAAGAGGGACCACGTTTCTGGAGAAAACTTTCAAATATATTAGCCTGAAACATAACTTCTGTAATCTCAGATTTGTTTTCATACCTGACTGCTAACAGGCAAAGATTTTTTTACTTTTTAATGAGTGATTTTTAACCTGATGTTGGGAAGTCATGATACTGTCTTGCTGGGGTTTTTTGGCACGCCTCTGTTTTTTTGTGACAGTGGATTGTATCATCATACGTGCAGAATTATGACTTTGCCTTTACGCTGTGGGGAAGAAGCCCTGTAAAATGCAGTATCACTCAGTAGCACCAAAAGGAACATAGGAAATTACAGGCCAAGTAAATTTCTTTTTGTATAAATGTTCTCTCTTTTCAAGTTTGCTTCAGTGTGAATGTCCCTCTTTAAGGTAAGGCCTTCAATATGGGGAAAATGTCAAGGTAGGTCCATTTTTAGGCCTAATAACCTTGAGGTGTCCCTTCAGTTTCATAATATATTTCCATTCAGTCATCAGTGCATGGCAATGAGCATTTAGCAGATGGGCACGCGAGAGGCTATACTGCATGCCTTTGCATGAACTGTTACTGCTTAGACAAAACACTGGGGAGGGATCTTGAGACCTCAGACCCTCATGTACCATTGTTAAACATTGCACATTATGTATTCCCCACTTGCTGCAGGCATTTCAGGCATAGGAAAACAGTGGGCTTTCTTCTGAGAGTGACACTGTAGTGATTAATCCCAGTGTACAAAAAAAAAGGTTTAGAAACAGGGAAGAATCTGTGTTTGTCAGAAGGGTTAACATGCATCCTTTAGAAAAACTAAAGGAATATAGATGCAGACTTTCAGGACAGCCTTTTCATTACAAACCATCATAACAGTTGAAGTCCAACACTTTCTTTGTACGCTGCCCCTGCCACAGAGTATCATAAATTAGAATATTTAACATCAGCTGGTTCCTAAAAGTTACTTTTTTCTGCTACTGGTACCAGTATTGGCCAGCTCCCTGCTGATTGAGAAGTATTGGCTATTGGCAGGCGATGAAGTTCAAGATCTCAGTCTAGCTTTCAGTAGGCAGTTTTGAACAGCAGTACCATAACTGCCTGCAACGTAGCTCACTCCAATCGGTCTAGCCTGTGGCTGGGCAGGGCAGAGAAGTGTGTGACACTTATGCCTCTTCCCTCAGCAAAGTAAAGGACCTCGGTTTCCAAAGCTTCAACTAGCTCGGCACTTCGTACAACCACCAAATTTGCTCAGAGTGTAAGTATATAGCTTTTAGGCGCTTATGTGCAGGTTGCATCACAACTGCTTAGAGAAATCAAGAGTAAGTGAACTGCTATTTTTAAGGGATTTCAGTGTTGTTTATTTGGATGAACAAGGTTCTGTTTTCCCAGAATTTGGCCATTCAGTGCTATTGTTTTGCTTTTTATTCTCCTCAGCATCAGTGCCTGCACCAGCTGTTTTTAGTTGTGATTACCACAACACTAGAATTACAGAAGTTTGAAAGCTACTTCCCAGCACTGCAGGTTCTCAAATATTTATAAGTTAAACAATTTTTATTATGCTTCTTTTGACTCTGTACTGGGGATCCAGCAGTATTTGTTTGACTTTGAGTCCTGGTCTTGTAGCACTAAAAGCTTTTCATACAGAATAATTAGGTTCATTTAACCATCTGTTAAACATACATTGTTAAGTGGTGCCCATTGGGATAGAGTGACAAGCAGGCAGTGTTCCTTCTTTCCTTTTGGGCTTCCTCAGAATAAGACGAATTCTGTTTCACTTTTTGGCTGCTTTAATCTCCAGTGCTATTTTCAGAAGTTAATTTAAAACATTAAGTGAAATCGTCTTATCATGGTTACTTACAGTACATTCTTAAGCATTCACACAGAAATATTTTATTTTTATATTAATGTAGATAATAAATAATATTCCTGGGCTAGGCCTGTTTCCGATGTCATTAAAAGCCAGTGGCAAAACACCAGGTAGTTTAAGAAGCAGTAGCATCTGGCTCTTTATCAGACAGTTGAGAAGAACTAAACAGGAAAAAGCAAAGACTCATTGAAGGCTGGCAGTCCATGACTAGTCCCATTCACAGCTGGAGACTGGTGAACATAGAGTATAAGAAGAGCTCTGACTTTGGGTTTATTTCTCACGCAGAACCTTTTGTATTAGCAGTATGCTATCTGAATGTGAGTGTAAAGTTACCAACAGTGTCTTGCTAGGACGTTCATCCAAAATAGACAGCAAAAATTTGTCAACGTGTGTGTTCACGGCTCAGTGTACTAGTGCAAAACTTAATTCCTTTGACATATGCACTAATATGCAGATGGTGGACTAAAGCAGCTGATGTGTAGGCACTTATCTTCAGTAGCAGGACAGGGAACACATCTTTAAAAGGTAAAGAATCCTAGCATTTCATTCACTGCTGCTTTCCGTTACACTGCTGTGCTGTTACAAGGGATTTTGTTACTGTGGAGGCACAGACCTTGTTCTGGTCCTCTCAGCAGCCTGCTCCAGGAGTCTTATGCTTAAATTATGCAGCATGAGAGGGACACTCAGTCTGGATATTTATGAAAAACCTTAAGTGCAGATCTTAGTCCTTATTTGCATGCCATATTCATGTTTGCAAAGGACCTATAGAACAATGATTCCCTTTGCTTAATTATGGAGTGTGGAAAAGGAGTTGGAGATCATGACTGCCCATGACACTCTGAAGGATTGTGTTTATATTTGACAAGAACAAGAAGAAAGAGAAATTAAATTTGTGCCTTCAGGTCCTCAATAACAGCTCAAGTTCCCAGCAAGACGAGGTTCCTGCTGTGCAAAAAGCTGGTGTTCCAAAAAAGCAGTTAGAGATCATAGATAATGATAGATCACAATCCATGTATAGAAGAACAAAAGTAGGAATAAAATTAGATGCAGAGTCAGGAGGAAATTACTCAAGCTCAAAGCAGATCAGTACCGGAACCAAGAGTCAAACCCATGCTGTTACAATTCTGCTGTGTCATACTGAGCTGTGTTCCAAAAAAGCAGTTCCAGTGTCTCGAGGACAGGTGGAAAGAAGGTATATTGAGATACAGGAGTAGTAGGCATTCACCCATAATTGTGCAATCTCTTTTTTTTTTT
>VWZZ01003502.1:148895-200309 GCA_013399095.1 Psophia crepitans
CAGTCTGCAATTTGTATGAGTGTATGCGTTAGTTTAAAAATTAGTTTAGAAAAGCTTCAGCTGCTTTCTAAAAAGTCACATATATCTTTATTTTAAAACGCTTTCCAAAGGCTCAAAAATAATCTTTAGACTTCAAAACATTATCTCGAACAATTCAGTAGTCTTCGAGTTAAACCATCACTGTGTAACTTTCTCCATTTGTATAAGGTGAGATCTGCTATACCATTTCTCTGTGTGAAAGCCTGCCATATACATCATCCATGGCAAACAAAAAGCTTTATTCTTAATGAGCTGGAGATGGTCATTAAAAAGCAAGAGTTTCCCAAAATATTTTGAAGAAGGCAGTCTTGCCAAAAACTCTGTAGCATTCCTGCTCTGTGGCCTGTAGTGCCAACCACTCTAGTGTGCAGCTGAGTCTTGGAGTGATACTCCCACTACACATGCTTGCTATGACCTTTCATGCTGTGGTGTTTCTGTGTGTCCAGTGTCACGATGCACATGTCCATGCCTCCTCCATAGAGGAGTGGCTCAGATTCACAAGATATTGCTATATATTTGTAATTTCACAACATGTTCAGGAAGGTTTCCATACTGTATTACTTTTCTGAAATGAAGTGGGATAGGCGACTGTCGGCAGAATTAAACGTTAGAAAGTCAGTCAGTATTTATTCACGATACATGGCAGAGATGTGTCTTGAAATATTTCATTAAATCATTCACTTATTCCCTAGCATCAGTCTCTCCTTAATTTTTTCCTTGTCTTTGTGATTGCTTAAAAATGGAAAGCAAAGTAAATCTCTTGATCTTTTACAGAATAAATTTGGTCAGATATCTCAATGCACTGCTAGACTATGTGTATTTGGGTAATTTTTCAGAGATTTGTGGGATGTCTCCTGGAAGCCAGTGGAATTCTAGGGACATGTGCCCTAGACTTACCAACTCTCCTGCATCACTTTTTTCTCTTCTTTGCAAGTCAGTTCTATTTTCTGGGTATACCAGTACCTTTGGACTAAGGTACTAGTGATCAGGAAGAGAAGGCTTCTACTCTTGTATCTGAGGACTCACCAGCAGGTGGTTTAGCATCGAGCAAATGCACCAGCCCTGACTACTGTAACTCTGCTGTAGCAACAATGGTTAAAATGCCATTTCAGAACACCACTGAAAATGTACTAATCTTGGATGTGTGCCAGGATGTAAGAGGGGAGGTGACATTGGTGATCATGACCTTAGAGCAGCTGAGAATATCAATGGAGGCTTGCCAATATCCTGTGAATTCGAGAGACACATATAAAATCTGCGCTGTAAAGTGGATCATAAAATTTGCAATAGGAATTGCATTGTGCAGATGAAGGGTATTTTCATATGATTGTTCCATTACTTTCTCCTCTCACATTTCCTCCCCCCGCTCAAGAACAAATATAAAATTGTTTCCCATGTAGTTAACCCTCAAAGAAACCTACCATAAGGGAAAAATAGAGTGTAGAAATTCAGAAGGTGGCACACTTCCCCTGCAATCTTTTTCACTCAAAAAAAAGTGCACGCATTCTACGATATCACAGCTTATGTGCAGTGGTTGTTTCATGATTAAGTTCTAATGGAAGCAAGCCCTGCTAAGGTGGACAAGATGAATCTTGAGGATAAAGGACTAACCACAGGTGGGAAGCTGTAGTGCTGAGCTCCCCTGCAGCTCCTGTGAAATCCATCTCCCATCAAGGTTTTACACAGAGATAACTGTTGTGCTTTAGCAATCAGGCTATGAACAAAGCAGGTTTGGTATATGTAGCTTTAGTGCTGTGTACTCATTCATGTTAAAACTATACCCAAGTGTGGCGATAGGGGACAACGGTTTTACAGCGGCTTCTTCTGGGTGAGGTTCATCGCCCAGACTGCAAACATGGGGCGGTTGTCAGTGAACTTGCAGAGCTTTGATTTTATTTGCCTCGCTGTTTGTTTTGTTGTGGCGGTTTTGGGGTGTAGACTAAGATAAAGTCTGTGCAAAAGTGAAATACTGAGGCTGACATCCTGGCCATGTAGTCATTAAATGTTTGTACCCTCTAATTGTTTAGGTTATTCCTCCTTCCTGCTTGACCCATTTCACATTCCTAGGAAGGATAAGTACTATTTCGGTGTAAAGGTGGTTTCAGTTTGTTGGGTCATAAATGATCCCTTTTAAAATTCATAGTTCTCTGATCTAGCTTGTTGTTCATTAAATATCTGTGTGCTTCCATAACAGATTAAATTGCAGACTGCATAGGGTGGTATGCTTTTCAAATACTGTTTCACTACTTATGGACATCCTTATTGAGTGGGGGGGGTCCACTTCTTTATCCTAATTTGGTGTCCTTTACACCTAACGAAAGCATAATCTAGGAGCACAAAATCACACCCTCTGCTTGAAAGTAATGAGTGTTGTTATACTTGTAAAAGCGACTTGGATCGAAACCCCTTTTTGTCATCATAACCTTCAGTTGAATATACTGAAGAGTTGTAACTCTTCCATGTGTGAAGAGAGCAATTAACACACTGAAAAAATTTAAGAACTTGTAAAGTTATTATGATAACATATATTTCATATCTTCTGAAATAAGACATTCTAGAAAATACTTCTAGTACTGATATGGATTCTCAGGGCGTGCAAATACTGAGAAGAGGCATCAACAGGATAAACAGAAAGACAGGCCTGAAGGGTTGTGCTTCTCAGCCCGTTCCTTTAACAGTATTCATACTGAATTTCTGTTTGTATAGAATTGAGTTATGTGTGAAAGTGAGTTCTCACTACAGTTGGTCTCAACTTTTTAGAAATTACTACACCTTTATGAAAAGAGATCCAGTCATTGGTGCAAAGTGATCTCTGCCTGTCCTGTGGTTTTTCTTATCATAATAAAGAGAGGTGAATGAGAGGACAGTGATATGTGAGGTTAGCCACATAACCTTTTGCTTCAAACCTGTTTGTTTGATGTCTTGAGTTTCCATTTGTCTTGAACAAAATAATCTCAAAATCTTATCAGTGACAGGGTAAATAGAAAATATTTAAACATCTTGATCTAAGAATTTCTTCTTGATGAAACTGTCAAACACGGGAATTGTTTATTTCATACTGAAGGAAAATTCTGGATAAAATTCAGTGAAACCATGTAACACATGTGAGAGGGTGTGGCTCTTGCAGCGTGTCCCATCCACGCTGCACTGCTGTCCTGTGCCCCTGTAGCTCTGCACCGAAAGCTGCAGCAGCTTCTTGCCCAGATTGAATGTGCCTGTCAGTGTTTGATGTGCTGCTGATACAGCCGGGCGCCGCATTGGAAAGGTTCTCTGGTGGAGCTCCCCAGACGAATGACAAACTCCAGGATTTCACTGTGGGCTTGAAAATACATGCAGAGGCATCAAGCACTGCTACTGACAGAAAATTGCAGTGGAGTAAAGTTAAAGATGTTTCACTCAGTGATATAGAAAGGCCAATCTGCATTTCCGTGCTGACATTATCTCTGACTGTGAAAATCATGGATGAGCTTTGAATGTATTTTGTGTCAAAAGGTCCACTTAATGAAAAATATCATATCACAATATTTTTTTCTTCCAGCATATTGGTTCATTGTTATAATGATCATTTCTGACCTCGCTTGTATTGGCTATCTGTTCTAGATTGCTTCCTCATTCTACTAAACTAAACAGAAATCTATTAATTGATTTAAAGATGATTCCTAGAGTTATATTTAAACAGCATATTATGAATTTGCAGAAGATCAGACTAGAACAGGAAACTTAGGCTTTTGCAGCAGTGTTGTTTTCTAGCCACCACCTCCATCTTTCTTTCACTTTCTCTGAGTAGGCTTTGAACCTGCTGGACCATTCCAGCCCAATTTAGTGGAGTCATGAAGCTTGCAAAGGACTTGAAAGAGTTTTGGTGATTTTCTGCAAATTAAATGAAAATAAATAATGGAGTAGAGACAGATGCTTTTTAACGCCTCCAAGCTGAAGAATTAATTTAATTCGTATTAGGCAGAAGAGAGTCTACTGAGCCTCTTGGCCTCATGACAGAGCTGATGAGGTACCCAAGCTTTGCAGCGTTCCCTGGTTTGGAACACCCTCTGTCAGGTGCCTTCTTGCAAGGGTTTCTGTGGCTTTTCAGTACCAAAGGCTCCTGTCATTCACGTTTGCTTCATGTGATTTATGAAAGGAATGGCAAGTTCTAACTTTCTTAATGGATTTTCAGTGATAAGAACTTCAACTTAGATTCTTTGTTTTTTCACTGTTGCAATTCATACAGTGTCATTTAGAAATCATGAACAGACAAGGCTGGTAATCCTTGACACTGGAGAGCTTGTTAAGCATGTTCTGGAGTTTTATTTAAGCTTAAGTCTGTGACTGCAGGTAGAAAATTAATTTTTCATTGAAATGGTAGTGAAAATGAAACCAGTTCAAAAAGCCACTGTTTAATGTGTACTTATTCATAGCATATGAAGTTGCTTTTAATCTTTTAGTAATTATGTGAAGATAATTAAGAAAAAAATATTTTGACTCATAAAACAATATCCCTTGGCCCAAAGTTTTATGAAGAGATAATCACAGAATCACAGAATCACAAGGGTTGGAAGGGACCTCGAAAGACCATCTAGTCCAACCCCCCCCCGCCAAGGCAGGGCCACCTAGAGCACATCACTCAGGAACACGTCCAGTCGGGTTTTGAATGTCTCCAGAGAAGGAGACTCCACAACCTCTCTGGGCAGCCTGTTCCAGTGCTCTGTCACCCTCACAGTGAAAAAGTTTTTCCTTACATTAACTCGGAACCTCCTATGCTCCAATTTGCACCCGTTGCCCCTTGTCCTATCGCTTAGTGAGGCCGAGAAGAGCCTGGCTCCATCTTCCCGACACTCATCCTTAACATATTTATAAACATTGATGAGGTCACCCCTCAGCCTCCTCTTCTCCAAGCTAAAGAGACCCAGCTCCTTCAGCCTTTCCTCATAAGGGAGATGTTCCACTCCCTTGATCACCTTCGTGGCTCTGTGCTGGACTCTCTCTAGCAGTTCCCTATCCTTCTTAAGCTGAGGGGCCCAGAACTGGACGCAATATTCCAGATGCGGCCTCACCAATGCAGAATAGAGGGGGAGGAGGACCTCCCTCAACCTACTGACCACAGCCCTTCTGATGCACCCCAGGATGCCATTGGCCTTCCTGGCCACCCTCTAGCTATTTGAACAGAAGTCCTTATCTTTGAATAGAAGAAAACATGACTTTAACTTAAAATTATTATCCTTTATGGGTAGTATCTCATGTTAATATTTATTAACTTGAAGTGTTACATCTAATCAGATCATATCACCAACATGAGGCAGGTCCACCACGTCTCCCAGGATAAGCAGGTCACACTAGGTCAGTGTTCAGACCCATGAAGCATTCATACTCCTAGGGGGAAAGAAAAGTCAGCTAGCCAGCACATTTCCTGCACAAGAGGTAGTGAGTCACTATTCCTTCTCACTAGCAGGGATACCGTGCTGGTGGAGAAGCCATCCTTGACATGAGACTTATAATTCGGGTCATGTAATTTTTAGTCATTACAAGTGTCATGGCACTGCTGCTGCTCTTTGTCAGGTGGAGATGGACTGCCCACGTGCTGCCTGTAGTAGAGCAGTTTCCATGCGGTGTGGAATTTGGCACCTATTGTTGGAAGTTCTTGGGTAGCTGCTGTGCCCCTGCTGAACACAACGTGTGTGGGTATTCTAGAGAGAACAAAAAGTAGCATCTGAAACCTAATCGAATCTCTGCATGTGGGCAGCTGTGGTTTTGGAGGTTCTTTTTTCTTAAGTCATCTGAAATTGAAAAGTCTTACCTGCAAAAAAGTTTGAGAAGTTAAAAATAATGTGTCCCAAAGTCTCAGGAGCTGCAGGCAGAATAAACAGAATCCCACCCATGTAATTACTGTATTTTTACTGATGCATTTGCCAGCCAATCTAAAGATTTTTTCCTTTTTTCTTCATGATTTTTTAAATGTTCAGATTTGAATAGCTGCACTCTGTTTCCTTCATGTACTGTGCTTACCTTGCAGATCATCTTTCTTTTCTCAGCTTCTCTGCTAGGAGACAGCCACAACCCTTCATACCTTCATCCTGAGCCCTCATGCTGCAACTATATGTTGGTTCATGCTGTTGGCCTCTAGAGCATTCACAGAGCAAGTATATTAAAATAGCAATAGTAACAGAAATGTGGCCAGACCTGTTTTCGTCTTAGCAGATGGGGCCTTGCAAAATAGTCATAGCTTCAGGAAGAAAGTGCCTAAGTTGCTAAGGAGGGTTTCTCAAATAAATCTTTCTGTTGAAAAGAAGCACTTGTTATTACCTCTGCCTTTTGTCCAGTGTGACTTAATCCACTCACTTTTGTTCCCTGTGATTTATTTAATCTCAATTCATTGGTTGGTCAGTTAGAGGCTTGCTGGTGTGTCCTTGAAATCTTAGATTGCTCCATACTTGTCCTGTTAATAAACTGGGTGATTTACACCTATGCTGCCCAAACCACATGAAATTGTTTATAAATCTGAGAAAGAAGAAACTTCTATTTCCTTGTTTGGTCTTGAAGGCATATTTTAAGACCTGCTAGAGTTTGAAATCTAAGTTTCAGAAGTGTTTGGGATTTGAAGTTCTGTTGGAAGTACAATTATTTTTGATCAGTAGGATGTAGGTACACTAGTGTTGTGACAGTTTTTTCAGATGTACTCGTCTGCACTCTTTTTTCACCTAACATCTACTGGGAATTAATCATCCCTGATAGACTAAAGAATTTGCATCTTACTCTTTTAGCTTCAGCGTTTTCACAAATACATTCAGTATGAATACCTGAAAATTATATATATTGTATTTGTTGTCAGCTAGTTCAGAGATTATTTGCCCTGGATAGCTAGTGGTTAAAGTGTGAGTGTGGTCACCTTTCACTTGCACATAACTGCGGTTCTGAATTTGAATTCTGCTTTCTACAAATATTCACTTACCTCGTTCTGCTTTAGTGACTATTCCTGTAGCAAATTCATTGTATGAGTGTGTGAAAATACTATGGTAGGACATGGGGAACAATGTGGACGTAGTTGCAATGTAATGCATTTAAAAATTCATATGAAATTTCAGTCTTATTTTGCAGTATTTGCCCAAATGACTGGTAAAAAATAAAGCCCAAAGCTGTGTCCCTCACACTTTATGCAGGTCATAATATACAGACCACATACATTTTGTGCCCGGTCTTTATGTATAAAGTAAATACTACAAATGTAAGCAACATAAATGTATGTGTAAGTCCATATTCCTTTCTTTTTAATGGAATTTTGCAGGTAGAGGATGTGGATTTTTGGTTGTCTGCACTTAGGAAGTACTTGGTTTACAAGTGACAGTCTTGCATTTTGTATATAGACTTTTTTTCCCTATATCTATACAGTTCTTACAATGTAGGTGAAGGTTGTTTCACCATTTTATAATTGTGAAAAAGAAAACTATTTGGTGCAGTGCCTCAGTAGAGATGATGAAGTAAATACACTTATGTATATATTTTATAGGAAAGCTTACCTACATTGAAAGAAGGTATATATCCCATTCGAAGTACATTAGTGTACTTTATGATGTATCACTTTATGATTTTATCATTTTACTTTGCAAGTCTGTTCTGTTTCTGGTATCATCTTAATCTCAGACATGTGCAGGATGGACCCAAAGCTAGTTTTCAGTGTGTCAGTGCGCCTCCATTAAGTATCACTCGTGTAACTGTTAGATTTCATGAAACAAAGAGAAAAGAGGCAAAGTGTAAAGGAAAATGTTCCCGTTCCCCGAACCTGTACATGTCTGAAATATGCCTCTGACATGGAAAACATGAACAGTGCAGGTCGGAAGGGAATTACTCTGGGGAATGTTTTCCCCTGTAGCCTTGAGGTTTGTTTTTACACGTAAGTGGTCACAGATAGTCACTGTTCTGAGTGCCCAGAGGGCGACAAGTTGGCCTCCCCAAGGCCGTCTCTAGTTAATGCGTCTTACCCCAACCACAGCACGTACAGTTGCGCTTTGTTGGCCAAACGTTGCTGAAAGAGGGAGATGCTTTAGACTTCAATCCTGATGCCAGCAGAATAAAGAAGAGGTCTGAGGTGGGTTTCTCTGGAGCCAGAATTTCACACTTTGCCACAGTGCTCTGAATAATGTTGGACTGCATTAGGAAACCTGAGTTGCCAATGTGGAGCTCAAGGATTTTGGACTGAGAGCTGTTGCAACGTCTACATCTGATTCTAAAGCTGAGCATAGCCAGCTATAAAGAAACAGTTAACTTAGAGTTGAAACAGTAGGCTATATTGTGGGGAAATCAATCAAATCAGTTCACTCTGTGCCTCTGAAATGAGATATCATTATGTTCAAATCTAAGAGGAAACAGCCGTACCTCCTACTATGCCAAAGCCTTTTTTAAACTAGTCCTAATCTCAGCTTCCTGCTTTATCATCATACTGCTATTCCTTCGCCTGTCAGAGACCCCAGTCTCTGGGAACTCATTTATAGTACTGCTTCTGTGGCCTCTCCTGAACCCATTTATAGTACTTGCTCCTGTAGCTTCTCTCATACGTCTGTTATTCTTTGTGTGAAGTAGCTCCTCTTTTATTTCAATCATTCCAGAAAATTCAGCCTTTCGGGGGGGGAGGGGGGGCAGTTGGAGAGGAGGGAGAACACCTTTTATTTTACTGTCCAGTTTTACCATTCACCTTATTTGTATTTTTTTTCTCAGAAAACCAAAAGGGATGTAAATAACTTTGATCAAGACTTTACACGAGAAGAACCAGTATTAACGCTAGTGGATGAGACAATTATAAAACAAATCAATCAAGAAGAATTTAAAGGGTTCTCTTATTTTGGAGAAGAGCTACTGCCATAGACAACATTAGGCTGACAGATGAATGATGCTGCAAGAAGCGATTCTGAAGAGATCGTCAAATTACTGAGACTCAGTAGATCAAGAACTACTTCTCTTACCCTGAGCCCATATCCCCAATTAAAGTATATATTTATTGTTTTTTCCTTTAATCTTCTGACCTGAAAGCACTCTTAATTTCTGTCTCACAAAGCAATGCAAAATAATTTTGTATCAGAAATTGTAGATGTAACACACTGCCGTATATTTGCAACTTTTCTTTTATTCCTAAGATCTCCCCAGAGGACAAAATTGCATCTTTTCCATGGAAAATGAAGCCGTGCTATTAAAAACAATTTAACAGATCGCATTCTGTAATCGTCATATGTATTAAAGCTAAGAAGGTAGCGACCTGTTTTTTCTGCACTGGTAGTTATGGTGACATCTGTACTCAGAGGTGGAACAAATAAGTAATATGCTGCCTTTTGGTAAGCAAAGAAGTCTGCCTTCATGGAGGTAATCCTCAATTATGAATTGGTTGTGGTGAGGTACAAACTTAAAGCTATCCAGAAGACGACGCACATCACTTAAAGCTTTCGATAAAGTTCCTCATACAATTTATTGAAAACTCTTAGGAATAAGAAGAGTCACAAAGGTAACTGAAATTTTATTTGACGTGAGAGATAGATACTCTATGGATAGTTATTAAAGGGCTAAAGAATAAAAAGCCTATAGTACTTTAACACAGCTATATATAGGCATTTTACAGTTTTTCAGGCAATTGGGTGTACTATCCATGTTACCAAATTTAATATCCATTCAAATGAACCATTAATGTGATGGCAAGCTTGCAAATGTTTACAGTTAATTTTAGACAAAAAATTAATTATAAACATTATACATTTGCCTTTTCCATTGTAGCTAAGTCGATAAATAATGTCTTATTTATATTTATTTTCTCAGCAGTGTGTTACTTTTGCACACTTTTACAAAACCATAATACTACTGTGTTTGTTGTTTTTTATGTTTAAAATCTAAAAAGAAATCTGCTTTTAGAAGATACAAAATAAGGCTACACGTGCATTATGTGGAAGTGTGTTGAAAAACTGAAGATCAAACATTCACAAACTGACATTACTGAAAGTTGTAAATTGAATTTTTTTGTGTATGAATTGAAACGGTAACTCATGTGGACAATATTACTAATGTGAAGTTACCTCGTGTAGATACGCTAACAGTGTTATGTACTTATGTTTCCAGGAGTACCCTGTGGTTTGGTTTTGGGTTTTTGTTTTGGGTTTTTTGTTGGGGTTTTTTTTTTTTTTTTTTGTGTACATGTATCGCTGAGGTCATTTTATTATATATTTTACTGGACTGAGCGAGCGGTCTTTGGAATCCATTTTAATTGTTGCACATGGATTTCCAGCTGCACAAAAATATATATACTTGTGATTGGCAAAGTGGCACTAAAGAAGCTTTTTTGCCTTTTGTACAGGTGAGATTTTGTATATAGTGTTTGCTGCAAGGCCTGTGGAATTCATTGAATATAGAGGTATCAACTGCTGCATGTTCAGGCATACTATTAAAATGTTAGTCTATGAAAGAATAATTATAATAATGTCCATGTGCAATACTCTTGTATGTGTATTGGTTCAAGTTACTGTCAGAGAGATGAGGTTTTTGTTATAAAAGATGTAGACATATATTAAGCTATACTAAATCTCTTGTATAGTTCTCTTCAACTCTATTATGACATGATAGAGCTCAGAAAGAGAAAGGAATGTTACAAATCGTGGTGGACAAAGTGTGAATCATTGGCTTTAAGAGATAATCTCGGTCTCAAGCAGATGAGTTAGTTTGTGTCAGTTTTGCGTCTGGCTGCTCATAGCCTGTTACTGATGACAACATTCAGTTCCATTTTGTTTTGTTTTTAAAACTCAGGTGTAATTATTATATATATTCTTATGATGATTTCAAAATATTAAATATTATGATATATCAATTAATGTGTTGTCTGGCCTACAGGTGTAATAATGGATCAAGCCTTTAGTTTAATTTAATTTATCTTCAGTAATCTTTTGTACTGGGAAAAGACTAGCTTCTGAAGCTGAGTACCAGCACAGAAACATCTTAATGATTGCATCATCTCAATGTTTAAATTTCTTTCTCTTTTAGAAATATATTGTAGAACTGCCCATCGATTTGTGTCTCACCACTGGCTCTGTTTATTTCTCATCATGGTTAGCTTTTGACATCCAGGCAAGAACTGATCACAATGCTAAAGCGTTCTTTTCCATAGGTGAGTAGACTGGCTAGGAAGACAAGTTGTGGGGTAGTGCACTACTGTTTGTACAAGAGGCCTTTACACAAAACTCGAAGCATTTATTTTGAAGGAATAGAAGTGCCCCATAAAGCTTTTAGTAAGCAAGCTCTGTAGTCTGTATTACCGTTTCTAACGTGAAGCTAATTAGCAAGCGTTTGTTTTCAAGAGGCCTCAGCACCTGCGACATTAGGTAGGATGCTAAAAGAAAAGTGAAGGAGATAAAAACATTTACATGGGCAGATATTTCTTCAATATAAATAGGTAGATCCTCTGCATTGGGTTTACATCAGAAGGTTTGTCTGTTACCTTGAACATTTTTAAATGATAATTCTTAAAAATGGACATTCTGTTACATTTCTGCCTGTTCTGTAAAATCTTTCCTGTTCCTTCTTTGTAAAATGAGTGCAAAATGCCAAAAGGATTATTAATAATAATAATAATTATAAAGAATCCAGTGTTTCTTGTTTTTCCTCCCAAATAGACTTTATTAAAAAATGAAAACATATTTTTCTCCATAAGGTGAAAAATAATTCTCTCCAAAAAAGGCTTACAAATTACCTCTTTTTAAATTATGTGCAGAATAGTTCTGGCTAAATATAAAATGTATTCAGTTGGGGGGCAGGGTTTTTTTTATTGTGAGGATTTATTTGTACAGAATTTTTTTCTTATGGATGTAATTTGAATCTCTTGCCATTCATTAGTGTTATTTCATCGTAAACATTATTACTGTGCCAAATGTACTGTATTCAAAAGGATGTGAATGTGTATTGTTTCGGAACCTAATAAATACAATGATGTTAAATCTTATTTTTTCCCCAAAGTTTTCCTGAGTATTTCCTAATGAGGAAGAAAGAAAGATGAAGGATGAATATTTTTCCTGTTGCATGTTGTACAAAATACCGTGAGCTTGTCTTTTAGGAGTGGACATTTTGCAAAGGAAGGATTTGCTAACAAGACCCTCGTCTGCAAAGCACTAAACACTCCAAAGGAAACACAGGTAACAGTGCGTGAACACTATTTATCTTGGGCGGTATAATATTTACCTCAAAACCACCAAGCAGGTGAGTTTACAGACTTTTCTGCTTACCAGCTACATAATGGTCACTGAGTTCTGACTGATCCCAGCATTCTGCTCAGCTGCATTGTTAAAACTCACTTCAGTAGGGCGCTTTGTGTACAAACACGTGGGACTGCTTTAGTCTTTAACTGGATTGATTAGAAGGATTAATAGTATGCATGTTTAATTAATTGGGGTCATAGAGCTTGTTAAATTATTTATTTAGCTTAATCTGTCAATGTCACATTGTCTGAAATATTTCAATATTTCATCATGTTTCAATTTGCAGCTTAAATACTTTCCATTTTCATGGTCTAAAATTCTTCTGTTTAGTAGATCAACTATCAGCATACTCTGTCAGTAGTTCCAGTTAACGATCTCCAGTTAGTATACGTAGCTGGTAGGTATACTAACTAGCTTTAAAAGAGAATAAAAATTAATTTGAAGAGTGTTTGCTGTTCAAGCTACAGCTTTTGCATAAACTTCCCTTTTTTTCCTTCATGCTAAGTCTTCTCAAAGTCACTGAAGGTGTTTGGTGCCCATGAGCTTATTCCAAATCTTGTATGTTGACAGCATTAGCATAAGCTTTGTCACACAGATTTTACCAGTTAAACAACTGTGTAACACCTTGATTTTCTGCATATGTTTTGCAACCTTAAAAGCATACAAAGAACTTAACCGTTGTCTGTCGTCTTACAAACAACAAGCATCACTGGTCTCCAAAAGCATCAGTCCATATCATGTTTTCCTGCAATGCTGTAACTGGTGTCTGTTCTGAAGAGGTTTTGTCCTTGCTTATGGACTGCAAAATTTGGAAGGACAGCAGTCTTCTGAAGAGGAATGAGTCGCAGTCTGATTGACTGTCCATGCTGTAAATGTGGTGCTGAAATTTTGGGGGGAGACTCTCCTGCCAATACAGGCTCTTACTGTGTGCCTGAATATCCCTTCTCTAGTCATGTCAGCTACAATGAAGAGGAGAAAGATAAAGGTTTTTCTTAGCACATTGGGAAAATGTATGTATGTGCCAAAATAGTTTCCACTCCATCTTTCCTTTTACCTCATCATTGCTGTGGAAGCAGGAGATAAGAACAGCAGCCTGAGGTGGATGGAGCACAAGCTGCCACTATAAATATTGTGAAATGATTATGCAAGACTGTCCAAAATTTGGAAAGGCATTAAAGAACTTTCACGTTTGTACACAGATGTTTAATCCTTGGAAAAAAAAATCAGTCAAGAAGAAAGTCAGTGACCTGGAGAATATTGCTGATTTGGGCACTGGATTGAGAACTGAATTGAGCGTTGCATACACTTGTCATCACCTTCCAATACTACCAGTTTGATCTAGTGTCTTATGTGCTACAGAAGGTAGCACAAAGATAAGTCTAAAGCTGCTAGTAACAGCAAGAGTCAGTGCCAGGCTGATGCTCATCCATGCCAATGTACATTCTCACTTCTCTAAACCTATTAAGACAAAATACTACCCAAAGGTGCTGTACATCCAGGATTAGTGCCACAAGGGGGAAAGTAAAGAACAGGAGTCCTGCTTCTGGCATACGCAAGCTATTAGGTTAGTTTGGGCACCTCACCTAGGTGTACCCTCGACAACCTTTTAGGAATAGGCCAGATATTCCTTGAGTGACAATAAATACAGCCGAGCTCAAATATGTCTGTCGGATGGTGACAGTTACAGAGAGGGAGCAACTGGAATATGAACACAATGAAGTGTGTCTAAATGTCAGAAATGCAATTGTTATTTATGCTTTCACATAGAAAATAATGAGTACAGTTGCCTAAGCAACCTCCTGTTTTCATTGACACGAGTGGCATGGAGCTTGAGACTTCAAAATTGTGCAAAAGGAAAGATACTATTACGGCCATTTTACAAATCAGCAAACTGAAACCCGATGCTACGGTGATAGTCTGCTGCTTGCTGTGTTAGTATAAAGCCAGCAGAAGTGGAAAGGGGAAAAGAGCATGGGTGAAGCTAGTTGGTGCTCTGACTGCACTGGCGTTTCTGAGCACAGGGGGTTTTCAAACCATGCTTCACTAAATACCCGCTGGTGGTCTCCCACAAAAGGGCTTCCTGGCTGCTTGGAGCCCCCTTCATTCCGCTTTTCAGTTGCTAAGCCAAAAGACAGTAAAAAGTTGTGTACAATCAGATACAGTAGTTGATGCATAAGGGAGGTGGGGTTTTTTTGGTTTTACAACGGGATAAGCATTTTATTGAAACATGGTCACACCCAGGCAAAGTTTGAGAACCTCTGTGTTCTATGAAAGCTGTTTACTCAGAGTCTTTGGTACATCAAAAAAGGACATTTTCTGTTGATTTTTGGTTAATGAGCAGTGAGAAGTAGGCAAAGATAACGGGCACATGGAGGCACATTTTTCTAAATAATGATGTGGTTGATTAAGGTGAGCAGATTGAGGGTCAAAGAGATTATGCAAATCTCACTTAGGTAAATGTTTATGTTAGGGTGGGGATCACTGTCCTGTTTAGAAGCAAACTTAAGACCTTTAAACTTTACTTGTTGGAATAATGTGGAGACATTTTTTCTTTGATTAAATAATATGCTAACCCCTTACATACTAGTGCATTGCAACTGCACTCTTATACCCTTCTGTGAGGGACAGGAGCTGAACTTCCTAGATCCTGAATTCTGCTGTGATGAGACCTGTTGGTGGTTTATGATGCTGAAGTACAGGGTTGTGTGAAATCCTTTGAACACCGCCTCCTAGCTGCTGAACTGAGGCCCTGGGTAACCCCAAGATCAGTCCTCCCAGAGTGCAGGAATCTCACTGGAAATCTGGTGTTCAAGAGCAGATTTTTTTCTTCATTTTTCCGACCCCAGATATAGGGTTGACTTTTTAAGCAGCTGTCACCACGAAACTCTATGTTTGGGTAGTCTGAAATACAGTCTATGACATGCATTCTCATTTAAAGCATCTCTGTTCATAGAGACAGCCTGCTAAAACCATCGATGCACCCAGTCTACCAAATATGGGCCACACAGTGCTGATCCAAAGTCCACGTTACAATGAGTCCCTCATATAGTTCATTACATAGTCATCTTGCACTATAGATGTTAGATTATTGTGGCCCTGCCTCCCATTGCACATCACCAGTGCTGGCTTGGTCAGGCAGCGGCTGGACACGTACTGACTTCAGTGTGAGAAGAAATGGAAAACTGCAGAGCACCGTTATTTTGAGAAGTTGAAGGGCTACAAAAGCAGCATTAAACCATCAGTCCTTAATACCACCAGAGAAATCTTCTTCCTCCAGGCGTCAACTTACAATATCCTCTCAGTACCTCCCTCCCGAAAGCCTGTGTACTATCAGCCATTAGCCTTCTGAGAGGCCTACACCAAGTGGCGAACTGTCAAGATGCTCATCTCAGGCACATGACCCTTTTTCTCATTTGTTTGCTCAAGGGAAAAACTTACACACCTCAGGGGTGTTTTGCAGTGGGTAATACGTGCTGCCACCATGTATTTGGCTGAGACACTGAGAGGATCTCCAGCTGAAACACTTTAAATATGAGAGTTTTACTGGTGGTTTTATTCTTGTTAATATTCCTGCCTGTGTTGGGAGAAGAGTCTGGGTAACGAAGAGGAGTGGAGAGTATTAATTTTCATTTACTGAGCTGTCTAGCAATAACCTGAACCACCCACACAGCTGAACAAGTTGATTTCAGAGCCAAGGAGGTTATCAACACCAATAAAAAAGCAGTTGTCCTATAGTTTAGACACTATGCATGAGCAAAAAACTCCTGGTATATCACTCATATGCAAATTGTAAGTATTTCTATAACCTCTGACCCTGCTTGTAAACAGCAGATTCCAGGAATTCTGCTGGAAAACATACATTACTAAGGCAAAATTGTACTTTGCAATAAACATGCTTTCCTTAGTGAAAGAATCTGGAAGTGGAAGAATGCAAGACCTTGAGATGCACTGCTGATTGTGGGGAAACCACTGAGGCCACCTCCTCCCTAACGGCTGGGAAAACACCCACCCTTGTGGAGCTCCCGGTGGAAATATGTAAACCAGACATGGCTGTTGTGCGTGAGCACCTCGTTAACACGTTATCAGGCATTCGCAGGCAGCGACTGTGCAGCGCTAGGAGTGAGCGGACACGCGATGTAAGCCTGCTCTGGCATGAAACGGGAAGTCGTTGGAGGAATTCAAAGAACTGAGTGAAAGGACAGGACAGTTGTTTTAGTGGCAGCAGGAGGACTGATGAGCAAAGTAGGTGAGAGTGGGAAAGACAGAAAACGCAGTAGCAGTCCAAAATGAAAAATCCCCTTGGAATGGGGGAGTTTTCCAGTGAGCGAACAGAATGGTGAGAAGATTGCTAAAAGGCAATCGAGGGAGGAAATGTGAATTTTGGGTAGAAGCTAAGTGTAGGAGGGTACAAGAAGAATTCAAAGTGGACGTCTACGCTTCCCACGTGCCCCAAGATATGCCCAAGCTGCTTTTAAAATAGCTAGCGTGGGTACCGTTACCTCAGCATGCGGTCTCAGCTTCCAATACTTACCTGGCGCCTGAGGGAGGGGAGTTTACAATCAGCTGAGAAGTTGACGTGGCTGCTGATTACATTGCTAGGAGTAAAGAGCAAGCTGGTTTAAAGCTAATCCAGGGTGTTGATTCACAATTTCCAATCATAGCTTTGACCTATATTGGAGAGACATCTAAACAAAATCCCAAAGGCTGTGTCCGTGGAACGACATGGTCTCTTCTATCAGGATTGCCATTTGGCCACCGTCTCCTTCCCAGAAATATGTTCATAAGGGTCTCACATTCAGCTCTTTCAAGGGAAGGATAAAATTTTTAAAACCAGTAATACAATGTTTTTGAAAGACTGCAGGAAATCCAAGCTTTACGGCCTTTGTGTTAAAAATCTAGGGCAGACAGTGTGCTACGGTTTTTCCCCCCAAAAAAGCAAAGTGGTGGATTGTTCGAATATAAAATAGAATGAACCTCTGTTATTAGTGTTCTGTGTGTTCTCACACAATGACAATATGCATCTTTTTCATGATGGAAACATCAAGAAAAGGTAGAGATATCGTAAGGTAAAGAATTCCAATGCGAGTCTATGGCTATTAGCCCACTGATGTCATACTGTACCGAATGGGCACACCGATTTTTTTTGTCAGTGTTGTCCTTCCTGTTCATTTAGTAATACAAGAACAACTCTTTTCACACAATAAGGCAAAATAGTGCAACAAAACAAATATGACATTTATTTAATAAGTCGTTAACTTCCATATAGAAGACAATTATGCTAAACCAAATATTTTATGTATTCAGAGTATATTTAAAGTTATCCATATTCAGGCCTCTACTCTGCTTGAATTTTCAGAATAGAAAACTAGCATAATGTTAATGGTAGCCCAAGCCAACAAAAGGGGTACTTTGCAAAATCTTTTGGTTGTAGCCCGGAAGGTCTTCATAGGTGTAGTGTGCTGGGATAGGTAAGCCAGCCTGTCAGATCGTGGTGACTGAGAGAGGTGATCCTGCCCATCTCTCCCTGCTCTCAGCCACATGATCCCAACTTTGTGGGCACTGTGAGCTGAGACTCAAGTGTGCTAGGTGCCGTACTCCATTCCTTCTCTCTGCTTATCATTCCCTGAAATGCTTCTATGGAAAACGGTGTAGGTCAACACCCACTCGCTTATTTACAGTGTGCAGAGCCTATTAAGCACACCTCACTGCACAAAGGGGGCAGTCTCCGTTCCTGCCTCTTGGAGTTTCCTGTTCAAACTTTGCGCTGGCTCTGGCAATTACCCGACCTCTTCTGAGACAATCCAGCTTGCTAACCTGATAGAATAGAATAGAATAGAATCATTAAGGTTGGAAGTGACCTCAAGGATCATCTAGTCCAACCATCCCCCCACCACCTATTACTCACTAAACCACATCCCTAAGTACCACATCTAACCTTTCCTTAAACACCCTCAGGGATGGTGACTCCACCACCTCCCTGGGGAAACTACTTGCTTTTTTTGTGAGTCAGTTCTCTGCCATTTTAGAAGGCTGAATTAGTTAATAAAAGGGGTGGGTGCATGCTGGATTACTAAAGGCAAGTGATGTGATTGTGGAACTGGGAATGGCAAGGTGGGAGAAAGAGGAAAGACTGTTCTTTGAGGTGGTGGGGCTGGGCAGTTCATCTCGGGTCACCTTATCCCTTCTTAACTAGACAGGCTCAGGGGACACCTTTGCAAAAGTGAGAAATAACTAAAGGACGATCCTGTGCTGCAGGAAACCATGCTGGTGAATCAGTGGGGTGCCGCCCTGTCTTGGAATCAGTGCTGGTCCAGTGCTGGCAAGATGAATTAGAAGATGCAGTTGCTGAAAAGGTAGTAATTCAAATGTAGTGATTCAAACGACATATAAAATTAAGTTCTTGAAAGTGTGTTTAAAGAAAACCAAAATACTTAACAGGAAAGCCCACAGTTTGCAGGGGAATATTCAATAGGGAATTCAGATAAAATACAAAAGTGAAAATGACCCACTCAACAAAAGTGAGGGAAGAATTGCCAGTGATTCCAGTTAAGAACATCTTGTCCTCAGGCAAGCAGCCTGCCTCACCTCCAGGGCTGAACTCCTTCCACTCAGACGTGAACACCACCCAAATGCATATGACGTACTGGCATACTCCCCATAGACTCTGTGCTTGGACCAGAATCCAGAGTTGTGCTAGAGACTCTGTGATTGCGTTTGTGCTGCACTTACCAGTCCCCCAAAGAGATCCTATGGGCTTGCAGAAGCGGTGCAGGTCAGCATCCACTCTCCTACGTCCTGGGTGTGGAAAGCAGTGAGTTACGGGGCTGATAAAACTGTAGTGTTTTAGTAGAGAGATTTTGTGGTGGTTGATTGGTGTGGTTTTTTTAGAAACAGACATTCCTGGAATTTTTTTTTCCAAAATGTAGACTCCAGAGGCTCCAGACAGATACCGTACGGCATCACTTTGTACCTCTGTGGCAATGTACAAAGAACTGAGCATGCTTAGTATTTCACTAAAAGGCCTGATGAACTAGCAGCTGCTTTGCTGAAACTTTGTGTTCAGTGGACTGCAGTGGGGATTTGTCAACGCTTTCCAAGCCACCAGCTCACAGCTCAGCTACAGCCTCAGCTAGTACAATGATGGGAGGTTGGGTCCAACTGTTTAAAGCCAGTGAACAGAGAGCCTGGTCCATGAGGTGCAGAGTATCCTCAGGTCTCAGGAGGAGATAGAGTATTCCGATTCACTGGAGTGAAGGCGTTTAAGATGTGAAATTCAGTACTTCACAGACTCCTGCAAAATTGTTAAGCTATTTGCAGTCCTTTCTCCTCAATAATGTGGAAATTAAAAAATTATCTATCAGAAGCACTCTCTCAGTTTTGCATGTGTCTTGCTTTGGGTTTAGTCCATTTCTGGGTATTTTCCCACTTCTATTATTAATTTCTTTTCCCTTCAACCTGATTTTGTTTCTTTCCCCGTCTTTCTATTTTTTTTTTCTTCCAGTTCATGTCAACAGCTGGAGATTGAGCTGTTGGTTGAGATTTCTTCCTACATTGGACAGTTTTACCCGTTGACCCAGTGCCTGCTGTGACTTTGGCAAAGATAATAGAATTCATTCAGTGTCATTCACAGCAGGAGCAGAGAAGAAATTGTTTCATTACAGGAGCACAGAACAATGATGATACTACCAACTATATGTAAACACAGAGCACTAGTTACCCACCAGCCAACATTTAATGGAGGTGGAAGGCTGGGTGAATTTCCTCGCCTACCGCCATCTGCCAAAACGCATCCTGAAAGAACAGACGCCCAATGTTGTGCTTTGAAAGTTCCGAAACTTGTGATCCAACTGTTGAGTTCATATCCCCCAGGCCATAAAACACAGCCCTCCTAGTCTGCAAAATGATACCAGCTGACTGCAGGCTCCGAGTGAGTGAAAAGAGTTGCATCAGACTCCAGAAACAGTGCAGTAATTCATCTCTTTGATTGGGCAAAACGTTTTAATAGGTACGAACACTGACCGAAAGAAAATGCTGGCATTCTCCCTTGTTTTGCTACCTCACACCCCTTTTCTTCCCCACAACCCCTTTTCCCTGTCGCTACAAAAATGTTAAAGGAAATGTACGTTAAAGGAAACAGATTTACCAAAGTTACAATCCTGCATGTGAGCCAGCCAGTTTTCACAGTACTGCAGTCAATAGCATGTGTTCTTGGAACACACCACTTTGGATATCAAAGAGAGATTTGATCAGGAGGCTAATGGGTGCTCTGAGCAGCAACGTTTGTCCCTCCATTTGCTTTGAAAGCTTGTTTCCATGTATAATAAAGGTAGCCATACACTTTTGTACAACTGCTACCCAATACCCACAGTGAGTGACTATAAGTAAAAGGAACTACTGATTCACTTAGTCATCTTCTGTCACAGATGTCCAATGACCAAACACTAATCGATTCTTTGAAACCTTTTTCAAAGTAGGTGTATACAAATAGGGGCAGGAAAATTACTCCAAATACTTACAGGTTTGTCGGTAGCTGCTGTGACTACTGGTCAGTCCTCTGCTGTTCTTTGGAGATGAGAAATGTGTTTGAGATTCACAGTGGAAAGAGACAGATGAATTGGCCTTGCAAACTTATCCCTAAATTAAGAAATCCATATTGATAGTGCACCTACCGATGAAGAACCACACTGTGGGGATTTTGTTCTGTGATGGTACTGTATATCATGTAAATGAAAAACAGATCAGATTAAGCTAGAAGTTTAACAGCGTGATTCCTCAAACTTATGACTTAGAGACCGGAAAGTCTCTAAAACAATCATCCCAGGTCCTAATATGTTTGTGCTGTAAATACTCCAGAACCCTCAGAGAGGTGATGGAGCTTGTTAGATGAGGAACCATTTCATCCCCTTTTCTCTACAATGGCTGAAATAAGGTCAGCACTCTGCTACCTCTCCTTTTCTCTCGAGACTGTGAGATGAGGAAAATACTAATCTCTTACCACAGCTTGGGAGAGGATGAGAAGAGTCCTGGCACTTGGTCTGCTATTGTTTTTAGATGACTGGTGGCTGTTTTCCTGATGATGTTGGGTCATGCATGCTATTCCCTCTGCCAGTTTGTGCTGCTGATGAGAGCCCAGCAGCTGCTTCCTCTGACCTCTGCACGGTTTGAGTGTCTTGTTTTTCACCCTGCCTTGCCTTGCCCCCCTGGAGCGTATGAACCATTCTGTCCTGCTGCTGGGCAGAGGGAGCCTGGGGCAGGGTGTGAACGAGTACACGCGTGCTTTACAGGTACTGGTCACTAGCAGAGTTGGGCAGGGCCAGTATTCAGCTCATTGGTGATATTCCTGCACTGGGAAGAATGAAGGAGTGGTGTGCTTGCTAGAAACCTGTGAGCTCGATCGTTTGAATAAATGTAGTCCTTAACAATGTTACTTGAACTGCAGTACTCAGAGGCACCTAGCCAGGATTTACTCATGTGTCTTCTCTAGTGTGCTGCTGGTCATGTCCCTTTTTATTTTTTCCCCTTCCTGTGCTTTTCTTTGGCCAATTGAAATTTGAAAGCTATAAAAAGAAGGAAATTTTTTACAAGGATCCAGAAGTGCATGATTTTTCCTCTTATTGTAAGTTTTAATATTTCTGATATCCATCAAATTTACTTCTTGCTTGACATGTCAGCGTGAATATATACAACTCTCTTTCCTGAGGGTAGCTGAAGTGACAGATGATTTCATTGTTGGGTGTACAATAGGCATAAGCACAATGGAAAAGAAGGGCTGACATCTGCTATGGCGATATGTTTTCAAAAACATGTATTGTCATCTCTTTCTTTTGTGTGTTATGCAATGATAATTAGGAGTGGCAAAGTGAGCATCAGTGTGGCTGCTTCGCAGTGATTCAGAGTTTCTACTCAGCAATCTGTTTTAGCACCTTCCAGTGTTTGATGGTGCAGTATGTTCAGATACCATGTCTCTCTGTTTCTGAAGTAGTGTGCTAACTGCAAAGACAGCAAAGGAGCTGCTGTTTATATGAACTGAAATGTAGCAGTCCTGACTTAGGTCAGCTCCAGATACCTTCATTCCATCTGTGAAAAGTCCACAGCATCATCTACCCTGGAAATGTCTCAGGTTAATCTTCCATGTCCTCGTTTTTCTCTCTACCCTGAGCATGAAGTTTCCATGATGTTTCGCACTCACAAAATACCATGACAGTGAAAACTATAATGCTGTAATGACCATGCAGTGACTAACCTGTGTCTGAAGAATAACCCTTACATCTCTGCTGAATTTGACTCTCACTCCCCACTTGAAAAGCTGCTGCAAGCCCAGATATGATTGATGGGTAATAAAGTAACACAGCCCACTTGAAATATTAACCTGTGTTCTCTGCTGATAACCGTATTTCCAAGCAGCTCAGGATCCCACTGCATGGGGGCATCTACATTTTTAGGTAACATGGTAGACCTTGCCCTAAAGTCCTTCTCTAATCTAAAAAGAAGAGCGGAACAGGCAGATGAGAAAGGCAGAGAAAGGAATAGAAGGGCTGTATTTGCAAATGTGGACACAAACTCAATAGCTGCAGTCATAGCTGTCAGCACACTGCAGTGGTCGATGTGCGTTACACAGAGCTGAGAGAGATGTTGAAGATGGTGCATACAACACAGGAGTTGATTCATCTAAAAGGTGGTCTGGGGAGAAGTTAAAGCATTGGGAAGGGAATCAGATGTTGGCAAAGAGTATGG
The DNA here is from genome assembly GCA_013399095.1 of Psophia crepitans. NCBI lineage: Eukaryota > Metazoa > Chordata > Aves > Gruiformes > Psophiidae > Psophia > Psophia crepitans. Next base: position 171,875 of record VWZZ01003502.1, read on the forward strand.
CTGATCTAGTGAGAGAAAGATCTCAACAGGAGAGGGGAGCTGAGCTGTGAAGAGCTTTCAGAGGGGAAAAAAAAAACAACAAACAAAGTAACCCCAAAACAAACCAGAAAAGAGGGTGCATTTCCTTTCCCCTTGCTGAGGATTTCATTCTCTCCCCAAACACCCTGCGTGCCACATGCCCTGAACATGGCGTACTCTCCAGCCTGTCTCTCCCACAACACCCCACAAGCTAAGGAAGGCTGCCTTCCCTGTTTTACATGCGGTGACTTAATGATTTACTCATTCAACCTTTACATACATAAAACTTTTCCCTGCCTAGGGATAGCTGCAGTACTCATAGTATTTTTTACTACTGGTAGCAGTTCTCCTTGCGGAGGTGACATTGCTCAACCTTTTCCCTCAAGTTTAGGAGGTTTTGGCAGCAGCTTTACCCGCTTGGGTTTGTGAGGTCTTTGCCTCGGAGCAGGTCTGAAGAGGCAGGTTGGGAGGGGGGAACCCTGCCGTGCCACAGGTGCAGGCTGTTACGCAGCGCCTGGCACTGCCAGGGCCCTAACGAGCCCAGCTGGGCCGAAGCCAGCACCTGGGGCTGAGGAGAGCTGTGGCGGTGGCCATCATGGTGGGTTCTGAGTAAGTCTGAAGAACCTGAGTGGTTGGGCCCTTTGCGTGGGGAGAGGTTTGGGCTGAAGATATGTTCTCACCTCTGTCCTGAGGTGGTTTTGCAGGACTGCCGTGGGAGAAATGCAGGTAGGGCGCCAAGCAGCGTGCTTGTTCTTTGTGGTGGTGGTGTCAGGGTTGTGTTTGGGGCAAGGGGAGTATTGTTTGTACTGGTGAACACCTCATGAAGAGGCTGGTAAAGTTCGTTCTTTGTTAATTTTGGAATGTGTGAGGAGAATTCGTTGTTCTCTTGTAAAAATTCTGATATGTGAGGTATGTATTTCCTTGCTGCTACATATAGTCTCTGTAAGAATTCAGCATTTCCAAAGCTTTTCTAATAAATGTGGGGGTTCAGGGCTGTTAGTAACTGAACTGTTTCTTGTAGTAGCAGACAGCAGTTTCAGACAGGCTTGTATTCCGACCTGTTGTATTAGGTTTTGTTCAAATGCAAACTCTGCTTGTTTCTAGCAAAAAAAAAAAAGATTTTCAAGTCATCATGGTGAAATACAAGGTGTCTTGTGTTTTGTGAGCTCTGTGGCAGGGTAAAACACTATAAAAACAAAGTGTGTTACTTTATTGTTGTATTATGAAGTAAGTTTCTTTCATTGCATATCAGTAAATTCATGTGATACTAGAAAACCTAATGTGTGAAGGCTTTACAATACTTAAGCATAAGCTGTATCTATCCCTCAGCGTCTCATCATAGTTGCGGAAGAAACAAGCCTCCCATTACACTTTACTGTATGTTGATGTGTAGGGTTATTTTTAATTTTTATTTTCATCAGAAAAGTACAATTAAGAGAAGCTGATGAAGACAAAATTGCATCTTGAGGTATAGACACTATAATAAAGTCTCAAGATCCGTTTCTTGATCTCTGTTTCTGATTTGCTAAGTGATGAGTACATTCCCATGTGTGTTCTGGATGAGAGGCTGAGCCCTGCAGTCAACTGGGTTTGTATGATTTCACTAGTAAAAGGATGAAAGCTAAGAAATGGGGTTCTCTGACACCAATCTGCTTGTTCTTGCCCCTTTCTCACCGTGAGGATGATGAAAGGGCAGAGGAAGGAGCTGTAGGTGACGTTCTGGTGTGCTTTAGCAGTGCCACAGCGGCAGAGAGAGGCTGGTGGATTAGAAGCAGAGGCAAGTGGAACACGCAGGGCTGTGTTTCACCTTAACTGTGTGCAAAAGCTATCTATTACCATCGCTCTGCCTCTTTGAAGGACTGACATGTAATTAATGGGTGAAGGTTCAGGCTAGCTTCATTTGCATAAGGTTTATTCTTAGTTTAACTGCAAACACTTTCCTTTTCTAATAGAAGGTGAAATGTGTGATTGTGCCCCTGTGGTTATCCTTGCAGCAGGTATCTCATCTGTGGTAGATCTGCCCTGCAGCACCTGGAGTGAAAAAAGACTAAATGGCTAAAATTTGAGCTTCATGTTGATAAAGTAGAGCACTTGCGGTGAGGCACTAATTTGCATGACGAGGTCCTTGTCCGAGAGCCTGTGTAAAGGTTAAGGAAGTTAGTAGGGTTGTCTGTGATGGTTCTTGGGGTGGGACAGCCTGCAATTGCACACATAAATGAAGCAGTTCTGATAACGAACCTGTCTCAGGTTGTTGTTGGCTGCTGGTGCAGTTGTTAACATGGTGTGGTGAACAGCATCCTGAGCAGCCATCGGCTGGAGAATAGAAGAAAGCTAGTACACTGACTTCAGTCTGTCCTCTTGTATATTTTTCTTTTTACTGCTTGAGTTTCTTCTAGAGATGATTTCCCTGTATTGGCACTTGAAAAGACGTGATGTTTCTGTGTAGGAAACCACATGTCATGGTGACCCAGGGAACTTGTACTGCATTTTCTGGATAGAAAAGCCATCTGAACTACTTTCAAACCAGGCTGAGGCCAGCCCTTCTGACATGCTAGGAAGCTGTGCAGGACTGTGGTGGGAGGACTTCATAACTAGCATTGCTGGCTTATTCCAGCTGCAAAAGTGTCTGTGAAACTGGAGTGTATGAGAGAGGATTTACACTCATGTGGCTTGATTTCAGAGAGCTTATAGATGCAGGATCTTAGAGACTGAATAGTCTCTTACGGTTGCACTGTCTCCTCCAAGTTTAACTCTCTACAAAAATGCAGCAAGAAAGTGAGAATATGAAAGGCAAAAAGGCAAAGCTACTTAGATTTCTTTTTCTTCATTGATGCCTGTGTAAATGTTCACCTTCTTACAATGCTTTATATGCCAATTCTGTGTTTTCTTGTGCTCAGGAACCAGAATTAACTGGAAGAAAGGAAGCTATAGATGAGGCTCAGATAGCAGTGTTTACTAAATGTCAAGAGACATCTCTGCTGCATGTCTTTGCTGTTGTGGCAGACTTCAAGACTGAACTTCTTGAGAAATGATATAACCACCTCCTTTTTATCATCCCCTCAAAATCTTATATTAATACTTCTTAATAACGTTTGTCTTTACTGCCCCTTTGGGTGGTCCTGCAGAATAGGAGGACTGGAGTGGTATCAGAAGACGCAAGGGTTTGGTGAGGCTGCGGCACTCTGAGGGGCGCGATTTTGTCTTTACCCCTTCTGTATGGGAAGTGAGAGGGCTCTTGATGTCTATAACTGACAGTTTAATAACCCAGAACTTACCATCTACGTCTCCTCTTTGCCTTCCTGTTTGGCTTTTGACAGCACCACTTAGGGCTGGGTGGCAGCAAGATAGACAGAGGGCAAGGTGCAAGCTGTAGGAGGAGACTGAGCGTACCTTTCCCAGACTTAACTTGCTTATCCTCCCATTCACTTTCTATTCCCCTTGTACATGCATTTTTATTCCCCTTTTACTGGTACACTGAGGTGAGTTTTGCTGGTTGGACCAAAGTATGAATGCCCCCATATTAAAGCTAAACCCTTTTGTTAGGCTATTTTTAACCTGAGACAGCTCTCACTTGGCTGAACATATAACTGCATGGCCAAATGAATGAGAGCCACTGAAGAGTGAAGGAAAGAGACAAGGGGCTGCTAGAGCTGTATTGCTGCTGAGAAAAGTACCTGTTAAATCACAACACAGGAGTGTGATTGCAGTAGCAGAGTGGTATATATTGTGCTAGAGATTCGCCAAATGTGTCTTTTGAATAGGCTGGAGAGGTATCTGTTCTCCCTTGTCGAAACTTTAGCAGTCACTGCATAGTCAGGAGCATAATATTTGGCTATCTTTATCTGACTAGATGAAGGCAAAAGTGCTTTTTACAGTCACAAAACATCATTGCCCTCATAGAAATGTAGCCCTTCTGAGTAAGGGAGTGATTTCTTTTAAGAACTGTTAGGTTTAGGGTGAGACAAGGTAAAAGGAAGACAAGAAAAATGACAGTCATTCTTTTGCTACGTATTCAGTAACACTTGGATACCTTGCCGCTGCGTGCTCTAAAGTCCACTGTCAGTAATTCTCGTGTGCGATCCGAATACCTGTGCCAGGTATTTTGGTGGATGAAACTCAGCATGGTGGGAGTCCAGCTCAGAATGGCCAAATTCTCATTAGACGTGACCTCCTTAGCGAATCAGTTGCCAAGAAATGTGAAGCGTTGGGGTGTATCCAGAATCCTACCAATAATAAGGTATGGTCAATTAAAGCTGGAGCTGCAAAGAAATTTGGTTGTCTGTTGGGGATAAGAAAAGATCCCCTATGATACTGTCTGTGATGGAAGCAGAAGTGATTCTGATCCATTTTGCAGCAGTCCAGAGGTGGAAACGCTCTCAAACTAAGTTATGAGAACTGGGTTGTTAACATCCCCATGTTGCAGGGCCGAACAGGCATCTCCTGCAGCTGAGGAAGAAGCCCTGTGTGCCTTCTGACAGGTGCTGCCTATTGAAGTCCTGCCGCTGCAGAGATAAGAGGGAACAGGACTCTAGTTTGAACAGAAAGCTGTAGGGTCCACTCCCTGAATGTCCTTGCATTTCTTTTGTTTGTTTCTTTGCTTGCATTAGTGTAGGGAGCAAGTTGCAGAGCCAGGACTGTTGCTGGAGTGCCCTAACTGCTATATGACAGGTGAAGCTGTATTTTGACTCTTGCATTCCTGACTGTATGATGCCACAATTTCTAAAGGAGGGATCAGCCCTGTGGTTCTGCTCTCCTGGCAAGTCTGTTAGGCTGTTACGCAGAACCTGGGTGGTGCTACTTAGTACCCTAGCTTTCATCCCTGAGAGCAAGCAGATGCATTTTTATTTTCCCCTGTTGATGTGTTTTAAGCATGTTCAGGACATGTCTACCTGTTTGGAAGAGGAGGCCCAGCTATCACTTGCTAGTTTCTGGATAACATTGTAATTTCAGCTGGGGCCAGCCAGAATTAGATCAGGCTGGGCATCTGTGTGGATGCAACAGCAGAGCCAGGGAAGTCTGGGCCAGACAAGTAGATGTCTGGCCTGAGGCTGCTATGGAGTGGTATCTATCGCATGCTTAAGGTGGGGGAGGAATCTGCATTCTAAGTCTTTGACTCTTTTTACACTTGATTATTCCTAATAGACTCAGAATATCTCTTCCAAGTATACTTCACATTTAAGGAACCAAATTTATATTTCTGTGGAGCCCTTATCTCAGATGTGTTGCACTGGGAATGTGAACAATGCAGAACTTTGTCTGTACTTTGCTAAGTTTATAGCTCACATGAATGCATTTCCCAAAATGAGGAAAACCCTTTTCCTTTGATGGTAGAAATACAAATACCCTGTGCTTAAGAGATTCACAAGTGAGGAATTATTTGTCTCACAATGGCCAGTAGGTGCCCAGCTTCCACCAAAGCCAATTTAAAGTGCCTCCTAGAAACTGTGTTCTACTGTTTTCTGTGAAGTATTTTGAAAGAGAGAGGATTTTTAGCAAGAGGTCTAGGATCATAGATGTCATCTGAAGTAGTTCCCAGAACTTTTTAATGGTTCTCAGTGTGCTGCAGGGACATTCACATCCCTCACCAGGATTTCATCCAACCTCTTCGTTGAGCGGTGTTGGTATTGCAATATGTAAAGAGGTTGAATTAATTGCTTTTATAGCTAAAGAGTAGATCGAGCATTTAAATGGGTCAAACACACAGTGCTTACTCAAAGCTGTTCTTATTTACTGTTGACTTAGCAGCATAAAGTTATGGAACTTTACAAACTTGCAATTTTGTACAAATTAAAAAAAAAAGACACCCACACCATGAAACCAGATCCCTTGCCAGCTGGGTATGGATCTGTGTTGGCAAATGATGGAAAGCAAATAGCAAGTCACATAATGTTGTGTTTGTGCTTTTGTCTCTGGTCTCTGCAGCCAACTACCTTTAAATCAGGAGATAAGAGTACATCTAGTTCATGGATGTTTACGGGAAATAATGTGACATTTTGGAAGGTAACACTGAAGACAGTGCATCATTTCAACATAATCTTCACCAGTATTTGCTCCAGAATACCTTTAGGATGCAGTAGACTGTTAGGCCTCCAGAAGGTGGAAGACACGGTTTCATACTTAAGTTCTAAATCACATAGGAGAGGAGGGGTTAAACCCAAGTCTTTATCCAAACAGAGCACTCCTTTAACACCAGTTAATTTGGAGCCTGAATGTCTCAGGTTTTCATGGAAAGGATATCTGTTTAGACATCTAACTTCAAAGAGGAAAGTTTTCAGCGAAATGGGCACAACTTTCTGGGATTTTTCTTTTTTTACATTGTATGAAGAAGGGAATATGCATCTAAAAGATGGCTCTTAGCTGCAGTTCTGGGATGTGTGAAGAAATAACAGGCTAGGTGAGAATATTCAAATTCATCCCTGTTTACAGCTGTAGTTTTAACTTTCATTAGCCTGCATTACTGAGTGATGTTGCCGGTAGATGCTGGAGTCATCTTAATCGTGATGGGAATGGATAAGAGCAGCCTAACAGTAAAGAGCTTTGATTTCCTAGGCTTGATAAACTTTGAAAGAACTGTGGATCCGAAAAGACTGTCTTTCTCCATTACCATTTACCTCATGCAGTTCTTTCCAGCTAGATTAATTATTCAGAAGACTCTTCTGTTTAAATTTGGTGAGTAGCAAATACCCATCTTTACGCAAAATGAGAGGACAAGGGGAAAAACAAATAGGCTCTTGTGCATTCCCACACCAAAGTTTCAAGTCAGGAAAGAAGACAGGCTGCTCGCAGGCAAAAGCAGCAGTACATTCTCAGTAGGGAGACAGCTGGTGTAAAACCTTTGCTCTCATTCCCAGGGCTTTTGACACACAAAAACTTTCTTCTACCTGTCCCTCTGTCCCCCATACCAAGAGGAGAGCTGTGAGGCTGCCCTCTGCTACCTGTCTTCCTCATTGCTCCTTTCTGGCAAGAACTGGCCTCCTGTTTCCCTCACCCACTCCCAAGAAAACCATCTTTAAACTATATTGAGCTGATGTTAAAGCTACTGACTTCACTGCTCACTACAGAAACTTTAAATTTTAGCCAATGTTAGCATTTCAGTCTTAGTTTTTCCTGAGTTACTAGCAGCCCTTGGATAAGGATGCCCTCTTAGATCTTAAATTCAATTTGTGCTGTTTAAAAAAATAATTTTCCAGATGGAGGCTGGAAGAATGCGTAAAGATAGTCTAATCTGACCCTCCACAAAAAACACATGTATGATCTTGGCCCGCAATGCCTGTAGGTAACCCAGTGACTTGCAAGTGAACCCAGCATATCTCTCAGACATTTATGCTCCTCAGACTTGGATCTGAAGATTGTTACTGCTGGCACATTCATTGCAGCCTTGGGTAATTTGAATTTCTAGTGGTTGTTTTGCCTTTGTCTAAGAAAAGGAGCCCTCTAGTTATAGCTATTCTCTCCTTGTATAAGTACCTGTAGATTGTGATCAAGTTAACTTTTGACCTTCTCTTTGATAAGTTAAATCCCCAAATCGTCCTTACTCTGAGGCCTTGTGTCAATTTTGTGTCATTCTTTGGACTTTTTTTTTTTTTTTTGAAGGGAAGGAATGGCAAAGGTTCCAATTCTTGGTAAAAGGAGCACCTGTGTACCAACTTGCATTTCTAACATGTCTTTTTCAGTATTCATGTGTTTATGTTGGTTTATTGAGGTACTTAAACATTAATATCCCCATTTCACAAACTGAGAGACTGGAACTGAGCAGTCAAATAACTTATTCGGGGTCATGCAGTGATACCTGCTCCCGTCCTCTGCCTGCTGGACATCCACTGCAGTGCTACTGCTCACATCTGGACCTGAACAATCCCTCCATGATGACTTTGAGAAGCTGTTAGCATTACATGAATGCATGTTCATTCCCTTGTTTAAAAAAAAAAAAAGCATCAAAAATCTGTTAGAACATTGTTATAAAGTCTAACACTTCAAAGACAAAAATCACTATTAAGACTTAAAATGTATTGCTTTTTTGATACGTTATGGAAGTATCTCATTGTGTCAGTGCATATGCTTTCATTTTATCCTTCTCCAAATACTTCTTGCCTTGCTAAGCATACAGAACAACAGCAAAGGTATAAGTAACCAAAAATAGAGATGTGGTCAGAAATGTTAAAGCAAATTCAGCATGTAATTGAAAAGTGTTATGTTCTTCTTCCAAAGTTATTCTGAGAAGTGCCTTTGCTTTTGAAGTATTCTCTGCCATTAACATCTGAGTTGGACTTCTGTCATCCAACTGAGGAAAACCAGGTGATCTGATATAAGCAAATGTATGCTTTGTTTTGCTTTTAACAAACATATCTAACTCACGTTAGTTACAGGTACTGTCAATGCATCAGCACATATGTGGTTGAGACACCAAAACTTGAAGCAATGTGTAAATTAGAACAGGCTTTAGAGAAGCTTACAACTCCAGTTGGCATCATCTAGAAGGAATATGAATATTCTTCCCAGGTTGTGACCTTGCAAATTCCTTTATAGGGCATGTTCTTTGTTAATATCTCTGTGGCTGAGACTGTTGCATTTCAATGCATTTAAATTCCTTTCCTTTGTTTGCTCCTGGAATGTGTGTTCTTAGTCACCTAGATATTGAAGGCTTGGGTGCCTTTTTTTGTCTAACCTGTCCTAGAACATTACTGTCTCCATGGCAGAAGAGGGTAGGTATGGCTGATAATAGTATCTATTTAACATTTTCCTCAAATAATGTCTCCTGAGTAGAAGGAACAGGCAAGCAAGAGCCTGTTCTGGGGTCGCTTTGCAGGCTTCTGTGACAGTATTTCAGACCGTTGTTACAATCGCTAAGGGGTGGGAGGGAAGACTAATATTTTCTTAGTTCAAAGGACTCTAAAATGGATAATCCAGTTTATCAGAAATTCAGTTTATTCCCTGCCCAAGCAGGATGGTTTTTGGCAGAAGCAAACATAGATTATGAAGGCCAGTTTGTCTAATCAAGCACAAGGATAGCCAAGACAGACTTTAAAAGGACCCAGTTTATCCCACCAGTGGAAGTAATTTATTTTCTTTTAAATAGGGTTTTACCATTGATTTTTAGAGAAAGGTAAACCAAAAGATAGCTAAGAATCCCACTTGGTATGTCTTTACATTTTTTGGGTCATAGTAAAACATAGTACACAAATCTGTGCTGTAACACTTGTAATCAGTCCATTAAATCAGACGTTTGATGCAAGCTACCTGAACAATCCCAAGCATTGAGGGAGAGTGGGGGGGTTCCCCAAATATGTCCTTTCCTTATTAACAATTTACAAAGTGCAGGAAGGATAATCTCATCAAATCACAGCAAATAGTTCAATATGTTCTCATAGTTATCTCCTATCTTGTCACTACTAGGACTAGAGTCACTAGGATTTGAGTAAAGTTGGGTTTATTATTAACCAAAGCTTATGTAAGATGTTATTGCATCTGATTCTATTTTTGCAGTTACTTGGACTCTGTTGATCTTTCAGACACAAAATGCTGCCTGTATAAAACTGGTCATACAAAGCAATTGTAATTTGCACTGGCTGGGCAACAAAGTGGGACTCAAAAAGGGTGATGTGGCCCATCTGTGCTTCCTGCAAACCCAAATGTTTTGCCTTTGCTTTTCCGAGACTTTTGAGTCAGGACTGGAGGGGGCAGGTGAGGGGTAAGGAGGGGATACTACCATGTATAAAGCAGAGCGGACTTGAGCTGGAAGGAGGTGTAAACCTTGCTGGCAGGGTGCTGCTGCCAGTGCTGGGAGTGAGACCCTCTGAGGTGGGTGCTGAGCCCTGTAGTACCCAAGCTCAGGAGCAGCAGGCACCCTGTCCACTCCTGGAGGCCATGCAGGATCCTCATTCCTTTCCTGTGGGGTCTTGAGACAGGGCTCCTCACAAACCAGCAGCAGAACATCTTGAAATAAATGCGCGTGCAGAGGCAATGGGGCAGGGTATGCAGGCTTTCCAGGAGGCTGCTGAGTGGCAAAACAAATGCCTCTTGGTCAGGCTCCCCAGCTCTGAACCCTTTCAAAGGATTACAGGAATTATCCAGAACAACGCCAGCCTGCGGGAGTCCAGTGCTGCACGTGGGAGTATGTCCTTGTGTGATGTGTGGTCAGCATGGGATCGATGGTTTTTGTTTTTTTTTCTGGGAGGCATAAGTGGAAACAGGAGAGCACAGGCAGGACTGCGGGAGCCAAAGTCCCAGGATGGATGCAAATGGGATTCTTCTCAGGAACCGATATAACCCTGCTATGAACGATGGGACTTGAGGAATAACTCTTGCCCATCTTTTTCTTGCCCATCCCTAAACTTTGTGGTAGCATCAAATTCCATCTGCTCCAGGCAGATGTGTGGCTCTGCAGTCCTGTTCTCTGCACCCTCTGTCCCTCTCTGCCTTCCCAAAATGTGCTGCTACAGGAGGCAGGTCGATCAGCTCTGGCACGCGAGGTTGAGGGCCTGTGGAAAAAAGCCAGCTGTGATACTGCCTGGTGAGTGCGTGAGGGGGACAGCCCCCCATGGATAAATGTCCATTGTGGCGAGGGATCAGGATGCAGGGACTTAAGAAAACAGCTGAAGTCTCCTGGCTGCTCTGAGTCAAATACATGGCACGCTTAAATGTGCCATGCTAGTGTGCAGACTGTCACAGGACGGAAGGGAAGTCCTCTCTTAATGTTTTGGGTTTGCCTACGTTGTAAACAAAAAAGTGTGGTTTGCTTAAAACTTTCAATCTCTGCTGCGTGTTTTTATCCCAGATTGAGGTGAGGAGACCGGAGAGGTAAAAACAGAGACCTGCGGCTCCTGTGTGGAAACGCACGTCGGTTTATGGTAAGGGATCCCACTATCTCTGATCCACTTACCTGCAGGCAGTCGGCATGCCTCATTGATGCCGACAGCGTAAGTACAGCCCTGGCCAGGCATCCTTCACCATCAGGCAGCAGTTGGAGCGCCTCACCTGTCGCCCCGAGGGTGGCTCCTGCTTGCTTTCCCCCACTGTCCACATAAGCTGACCCAGAAGGAGATAGTGTCCCTAGAAACCTGGATGTTTTGCTGACCGATGGTCCAATCTTGCTTTCAAATCTGCCTCATACCTCTCCTCAGGGATGAAAACCTTCTGGGGCGTGAGAGCACCTCAAAGTTTCTGTGAACTCTGAAGTAAGTGTAGCTGTTGTCAAGAAGAAAATTGTCAGAGCATGTAACAACTGTCTCCAGCATGAAACTGCAACAAAAAGCACAACTTAGTAACAGTGACACAAAAGTATGTGGTAACTCCACGAGGCTTTGTCTAAGCCACTTCTGGGGTTTTCTGTGGTTCCTTAGGAGTCTGGGGTGTATGTCGGGGTATGCTGGAGAGCCCCAGAGCTTGGAGCTGCTGCTGTGAGCAACCACTAGTTCTGTGTGATGTCTGTCAGAGCAGGGTGTGAGCACCTCTGGAGGAACCTCAGCCACTCAAGAGGGGACAGCAGGGCTGTTGCATGAGAGTTGGTGGTGTTGACTTATCCGAGTCACAGGCATAAAGAGCTGAAGGAAATACGCTGGTTGGTGTGTGTGCTGTTGCTAAATAGTGCTCAAAGTGTGAAATCTGTCTGCTTTTCCCAGGAAAAGTGGAGGGAGGAGGAATCTACCTTCTTCTTTATCCTGCCATAATTAAACAAACAAGCAAACGAAAACCCCCCAAACAATAAATTCCAGGACCTTAATTATCTTTTAATACTCCTTTGCCAAGCTGGATTGAAATCAGTCAAGCTCAGAATTTACTTGAGGTGGGGAGGCAGACTGAGAGTTCATTGTATTTTTAGAGTCCTAAGACAATTCAGGTTGAAAGGGGCTTTGGTGGACCATCCACTTCAACCTACTAATGGAATCAAGGTCGGCTATTTTAGCCTTTGAAATTAATCTACAGAAAAAAAGAACCAACCCAAAGCAAAAGAAATCCCCTGTTGACTCCACGTCCTGCAGTAACGACTGAAGGCCAGAGTGTAGCTACATAGATATCTGTGTGTTTTAAACAAGCTGTGGTTTCCACAGAGCAGCAGGCATGTTCCTTTGGAGCAGAGAGGGATGGGTTGGATCTGAAGAGGGACAAGGACGGTCTCGAGGCCTTGGCGTGGCCCTCACTCTGAGCTAGCTGGTGAAGCCACGGCAGGGTCATGTGGGCTGGCATTTCGAGGGGGTAACAGAACTTCCTTTCCCGAAACGCTGGTTGCAATGGGCAAAATTCCCAAGAGCCTCTCCTGGCAGAGCAGCACCATCCGTAGGGAAAGCAAGTTGCTGCAAAAAGCCAAGCCCTTCGGTACTACTCAGAGTCTCGGGAAAGCTGAAAGAGATTTTCTAGAATAAATGTAGAGAGGAAAACACAGGAAAGGACTGAAAAAAATAGATGTTTTTTTTAAAAAATGCATGGAAACCAAGGTGGCTTTCTATTAATATGTCTTGCATTTTCTTTAAAAGAAAGCAAGCCTTTTAACATTTTCCTATGGCGCAGTGAATCCAAACACAACAGCGACAAGCTGGTTCATGGGAACCGGAAACTGAGACAGGCTAGAAAACAACATCCTTGGGGCGGAGGGGGGGCAAAGAATGCTGCTTTCAGGGCTGTTTCTTTTTTATTTTTATTTCTATTGCTGTCGGAAACAAGTTACCTACTGCAGCCAAGTAGGTCTGGGGCTAAAATAAAAGGACTTTCAGAAGGCAACCAAAATACACAGACCAAATGCTGTACTCAACATAAGTGTAATTGCTACTGTGCTGTCTGTTTCCCCTACCAATGTCTATGATTTTAATTTTTGAGGGAAAAACAAATGTAACTGGAAAGTTTCTCTATCTCAGTTATTGTTCCCAAGGGAAAAAAAAATTGAGCTAAAAGGGAAAATAGACAAGAACATGAAGTTTGTGTGCAGATGAGGGGAGAGGAGAGGAACTGGAGGAAGATTTGTTGTAAGACAGTTCTCACTGACATAAATTGAAGAATATAATATGCAGAAAATGTTACTGTAGTTGTATATCTGTGTGCTATAAAGTTGACAGATGTCCAGCTTTAGACTAGACCACAATTAGGACCTATTTTAAACTGGAATAAGATGCAGGAAAGATTGCCAATTTTCAGTAAGACATAGGTCAAAGAACTAGAAAATACTTACTAGACCGCTGTAGTCTGTTGTTCCTGCCAATATGTGACTCCACTGTGGGACACCAATCCAATATATGTTAATATAACTAAATGCAGAAACAGTTAAAAGCAGTCATTTGCATCAGTCAATATTACAGACATGGGATAACGAAAATCAGAATTACAGGTTCTCTGTCCCCCACATTTGTCTGCTTTTTATGTGAACCTGAAAAGCCTTGGATTCGGATGATGCGATCAGTGTGCTCTGACAACTGTATTCCAATGACTTCTATGTGCTTAAAACAGCCTATAAGAAATAAATTTGCAATTGAACTAAAGGATGCAAAACTTGGTTCTCCCTTATCGGTAGTAACAAACCGATAAGAGCTCTCTTTATAAAACAGTGGGATCACATTTTTAGTAAAGCATTTAGATGTTTGAAATAATCAGTGTTGCTAATTCAAGGGCCTGGGAAGGGAGATACTTCTGGCTCTGAATTTAGAAAGCACCAAGAAGTCTGTCTTCAGGTCCAAAGAATCTTAATTTCTGTTATCTCAATTCATTAAGTGTGCTGCTCCTCAGGGCTGGGTATGATTCCGGTAAATAATCCCCCTGAAATTTGGTTGTTAGTACCTGCTAATCTGGATGAAGGAGCTGCATATTTCACAGCAGCAGCACTCCACTGTTGAGGTGTACTTTTTCCTACCAGCTTACTTTCTAGTGTTTAATTTTATCCCACAATGCTCATTTGCTTTATATTTCTGTAACTTCAGTATGGTTTTGGGCTTTAGATGAAGACTTTCTCAAGAATTCCCAGGTCGTCTGCTGCTGCTGAAAACTGCTCAGCCAGACTAGATATGTTTAGCTCTTGTGAAGAAGCCTTAGTCAGTTCCTCCAACCACATAATTGTTTTGTTCAAAATCCCTCACCAGTTGTTTACATGTTTCTGAAGTTCAGATGAAAATTCTGCTGCATTGTCACTGGTCTTGCAAAGAAACGTGTTTTGCCCTTCCTGATTCGAACCTTCTAAAGATCATGCTTGTTGGTTGCAGTGTTGCCGGCTCTCATTGCAACAGCCACGTTGCTTCTTGCTGGAATTTAATTTATATGATGGAGCTTTGTGACTGGGATGAATTCAGAGCTGGGATTGTTTTCACACTCCCATATTACTGTGTTTTAACTAACATTTGTCAAATTACTTTCCTTCCAAACTCCACCTATAGCTGATGTTTTCCTAGGTTTTATTCCATTTAACATTTTCCTTATTTCTAACCTTTTTTTGGATCTCTTCAGTTCATCATGTAATCTGTGGATGATGGTAAAGATACGGTTCTACTCTACTTTTGATATAACTTTAAAAGTACTGAGAGAAATTTGGTCTTTCTTAACATCATCCTTTTCTTGGAAGCCCATCACAAGGTTGCCATTGCTCCCGAAGAGGGCATTCAACAACAAAAAAGTTGAAGCAGTGCTTCTTGTTCGTACACTCTGTAGCTTAAATAAACCCAGTGGTTTTGTTAAAGACAGTTCCTTAGACAGTATTGCTTGGCCTAAGTGTCCATTAAAGGTCTGTGTCTTCAATGACTTACGCTGGCTCAAAGCTGTAGTGCCTATACATACTCCTATAGGAGTCCTGTTGTTTTCTTTCTTCTGCTCAAGTTGAACTGGGTGAAGTCTCAGTGTTCCTGTGAAGATGGAATAATTACACAACTATTGACAAACTGCTCTGTGATCTCCAGTTTCAGCAATCTAGTTGAATACCTCCCTAATCTCAGGTATGCGACATCAGTGTTTAAAGTGAAGTATGTCATCACTCCAGTTTTAAAGGGGGCTACAGTGAATTCAGGTGTTAAAAAGCATACAGTAGATGGCTAAAAGTGAACTTGTTCACTGTGGTTTCAGTAAACTTTTACACTTGAGGTGCTGTGATTCAGTACCTTAAGTTTTTCACCTACTCTCCTCTCAGTTCATTTATTCAGCCCCTTGTCTGCAGAAGCACATACAGATATTTGCTTTTTATGAGAATCTATTTTACAAAGAGAGTGACCAAGGTGGAAAATGCTTTAGGACCAGGAGAGAATGCAATATAAAGCAAAGAAGGACAGCCAACAAACTTGCAGATGGTTGTGGAAGAATACAGTTTGCTGCATTACTGCTTCTCAGCTGGCACAGTGCACTGAAGTACCATGCAGTGGGCTTTCCCAAGCCTTTTTATAGTCTTGGAGGTGGCCCATCCATAGCAGCTGATTACATTAGGAAACTCCAAAAATGTTTGTTGTGCTGCATAAACATGCAAATTTCCTGTTGTAAGATCTTTTTTCTTTTTTTTTTTTTAAAATTCTCCTACTTTGAAATTCAAAGGCTTATTGTCAACCTTCTGCCTTTTCAGTCCCAGGGTTCATGTGAAAGAAAATACCTTTAATATATCAGTATGTCTGGTGGGGTAGTGCTCTGGCCTTTGACATGGTGTTTCTCTTGCACTGTTCCTATGCCTCAAAGTGTGCTCAAATAGAAGTTGCATCTCCTGGCAAGGCAAAGGGCATCTCTTGCTCCTCTGCCCCTCTTTGGGAGAGGCACCAGGCAAAGCATGGAGCTGGTGACCCTTCCTGCCAGCAATTCCAGACAATTGGTGGAAAAGCAGCCAGCTAGTATGGGACTGGCTTGTAGCTGGTGTAAGGTAATTAGATTGAGATTAGGGATGGTATAGTTTTCCCCTCAGAGATGAAGGAATTCAGTGCGGTGCCCATGGCTACTCCTGTGCCCTAACACTGATTGCATTGCTAGAGAGTCTCTGCAGTTTATTTCTCCAGTGGTTTTGAGAGCTAACCACACCCGCTGCTGGTTTCTACAGTACCAATTTACAAGATTGGCTGGTTTGGATGAGGAAACCCACATTTCCTGAGGTATCCCAGGGAGCTCAAAAGCCAAGATCTTAAGAAAATTAACAGAAGTGGTGATTTTTATTTTTTTTTTTTTTCTCAGCATGCCACTGTAGTGAAGGCTCTGTGTGTTTTTTTGCTGTGAAGGAGAGAGCTGCAGATGCGTGCTTTCACATGTCAGGAACTTCTGGTATAGCTCTTGGCGCACAGCTGGAATCACTAGCCAGTTGTTTGTTTTTTAGTCTTGATCTTGGAATACCTAGGAATAATCAAGCTAGAGTCCTTGAGTGCCCTTACTCAGGTAGGCAAGGGGATGGGCGGAATAAACAGACACACAAATTTTTCACCACAAAGGGGAAGGGGTCTGTTTTGCTCCTTTGCACCAGCTGCTTTCACTCTCCGAGATGAGTCAGTCTTAATACCAACAAAATATTAAGTACTATTTTTTTCTTTTTTACTGGGTTAGTTTCTTCGTGGGTTAATGAGTTAAAGTCACTGATAAGAATAATCTAATGAGCATCAGGCCTGGCACAAAGACAGGAATGGGTGTGGAATGCCAGATGGTGGAAATAATTTTCACCTGTGATGAACAGCTAGATTAGCTCATTTGGTCTCCTGGAGTCTTATTCCTGCAGCAAGGCCTTAATGCTTTGGACAACTCTTGTCAGTGGGCTGAGAAACCAGGAGGAAGGGCTCTGGTCCATCCAAGCTTGAGCCCCTCTGGGCCTCCAGTCACCTGCTGGAACTTTCCTGTACTGGCTGTGTGGCTCTCCTGAAGCACCAGAAAACATTACAAAAAACCTTCTTGGGAAGATATAGGAGGGTCAAAGCTTTTTTTCAATGTTGTTTAACTCCAAGTTCTTCTGCATTCAGTTTCTTTTTCCAGAATTACCAGTAAGTGTCCTGAGAGAATGTTTACCAGATCAATTTTATAAAAGTGTGTTTAAAAAAAAAAAAGGCAGCTTGTAAGGAATTTCTAGCATAATTTAAAAAAAAATAATCATTGATATTAGGGAATAAATGTTTAAAAAAAGACTTTGTACTATAATAATAATACTGTTAAATGCTGTGTACTCAAATAACTCAAAATGCATCTTACAGTCCCAATTCTGTTCTTTGAAATATTAAGGTGTTATTATTGCCAATAGGTTATATACAAGATCCACTCTAGGATAGTGCAAGGCTAAGGTTATACATCTGGAAACTGCAGAGTCAACTCATGCAAAATATACAACTGGAAATCAGTGTTAATACGGCAACATATTCATTTCATTTTACAGCACATATTCAGCAAATGCTGAAGCACGTGGGTCTGCTACTCAATGACTGCATCCCACTTAGCTGAGCTCCCTGAAAGTTCTCTTCATCTCTCCAGGAAGTGCTTTGGGCATGTCGCAGAAGAAAAACAATGAAAGATGTGATCCATCCCTGAAGAGACTACAGTCTGATGCTGGTGATGAGCTAGCTAATAAAGAGTGGAGAGGGAAAGATAGAGGAAAGGATAAGGGTAACCAGTAAGTGATGGTGTGATTACACAGTCTGGGCACATTCGTAATTTATGGTTAATTGTCAATCCTGCAACTTGCAGCAATCCACCCACTCGCTGCAAACCCAAAGCCCCAGAGGCTTTGGGGGATTCCACAATAGGCTGTCAGTATATGTTTTTCAGAAAAAGGATTTGGTAAATAACAGCAGTGATGATAATTGCTATTGGAACCTCAACTGTTGCATTTCTTACCTTTTAGTGATTTATTTTAATTTCCTTCCGTTTAAAGTATTAATCTACTAATGCTTCCTAGTGGTTCATCCTACCGACTAGCTTCCATGTTCATCTTAACAGTGCTCAGGATATACAGTACTTCAAATCTGAAGTTTCCTTGTTAAATGTAGGTATCTACGTCCCACCTGCTAGCAGATATACCCCCTTGCCCAGCAGTATGCAAGGAAATTAAGACTGTTATTCTAGGAGGAGTGGAGACTCTCATTCCAGATGAGCCTTCAGTGTGAGTTTTCTGTCAGAAAGGGGAACTGTTGGCCTGTGTAAGGGTTTGTCATGTGGTCATAAAACATTCAGAGCATTGGCAGTTTCATCTGCATGTATTACCTGACAAAGAATTCAAGATCTAAAAATCCTAGTGCTGTTATGTGGTTAAATAGTGCAAGTACCTGCTACACCCACAGCTCAAAGTTAGGTCCTGTTTGAAGGAGAGCTGAATAAACCATTTCGTCTTGCTCTCTCTTTAAATTGAATATTGTTTCCTCTTTGCCTGAAAGTGTTTCCATTTAAATAAATATCATATATCAGAATGAGACTTGTTTTAAAACAAGAGGGATAAGAGAATGGGAAATGACACTTGATTTTTTTCATTATTGGGAAGAGTAAACAGGTAATTTTTTACAACTCCCGTTTGCTCAAAAAATGTCCAAAATCTTTAGACAGAGGGATTGGAAGTTAAGGACCCAGCCAAGTGCAAGTACTGAAGTGCATGCTTGTGTTCGAGCATGAGTCGTTATGGGTTTTACTTACGTACTTATGAATGAGCACATGCTTTACATTGTGCTAAGTGAGCTGGCCTTTCTAAATTCAATATAGTTTTTTTTTTCTGCCGTTATAATGTGAATTAGTTGTCCATGAACCTGACTTAACTAGCACAGCTATATGTGCTGATGTAGACACATACACTAGCTCCTGGTTGCAGATGACTTTGAAACCTCCTGTGTAAATGAGGAGTAGTTCTACCAAAAATGTAGTCGTCTTTACCCCAAATGCCCTTAATATTGCTCCTTACTTGCTGTGCTCATAAAGGGATAAAGAAGGTATTATCTCCTCATGTCTTTGGCTAATGATCTGTCCAGGAGTAAATACAGACCGCATCACAGGAATGCAAAGGGTTCAGCTGCTGCTGGTATCCGTCAGGGACAACCCTCCTCTGTGGCTGCCTTGGGGGTCTGACGGCAACTTGTGCCAACAGGGCGCTGCTGATGGACCGCGTGCGTGCTCCTCAGAGCAGCAAAACCACTGTGCTGGATGAAGATGTGGGGCCTCCAGTTATGCGTGTAACCTGATGGCAGTTCTTCTGTCTGAAAAGTACCATAAAGAAAGTCTGCTGCCTCGCTACCAGTGTAAAGGGCCCTACAGAAGGACCCATTTTGCTGAGAAATGTGGGTGGTGTTTGGATGAGCAAAGCTCTGGAATTCTTTATACCTTCAGCTTTTATATATGCATATTCCTAGTTCTCTGGGGCTTTCTGTGCGTGACAGTATGTACTTCCAAAGAGGAAGAGGAGTTTCTTCTCTTACTGGTGAGAGACACCCCTACATGAAAGAAACAGCCCCATGTGGTGGTGCACAGCAAATGATTAACAGCAGCCATATACTCCTATCTTGATATAAGCATATCAGTTGCTCCACATCAGAACTATCAAACCTATTCTTCCGACAGCCTTGCACCAGACTTCTTGCTTTGCTTCCTGATAGTCCGTCTCCTTAACTGTTGATGAATAACTAAAAGTTGTAAATGCATTAGCTAACATTTAAATAGTAATAAAAAAAAAATCCCTTTTCATCTGCTATGGGTAAATGCTCTTAAAGGATGTGCCCTTAACCAATGTTAATTGAAATGTTTAATTGATAATCTTCTCCATGCATTGAGGTCTGAAGATAAAGTGACTAAAACCTTGGCTTGTCACTGGAGAAAGAATTCATGACACAGAAGACAAGACTAGGAGCTGGATTTTTGTTTGGGGATGTCTGCGTACTTCCTAATTTTGGAAGAATGTAGTCTTTTTATTCTTTGCCGTGTGGTCACATGATTTTAAAAAAAAAAAAAAAAGACCCCACACCAAAAAACCCCACAACAACTTTTTACAGTATCGGTGCAGTTGTAAGAACTCTCATATGTTGATGCTCTTGGAGTTAGTCAATATTAATGACAATGGGTAGTAATAAGACTTGAAGTGTTTCTCAAAAGAGAGAGGCCTCTGTTTCTAAGCATCTGCGTGCACAGGTGATGTATGCGAAGATGTGAGGAGCTGAGGGACTCCTGAGCACATACAGGCCCCAGTCCAGAGAATGACTCAAATGAGACATTTCTTTTCCACAGTCTTCAGTTGAAATATCCCCAGCCTTGGGTTCAGCTATACATGTTACCAATCATGATACTTCTCCACATGAACTATCTTTGTGTAACTCGGTGCTAACAATGCTTTAGGCTTCTGCGTTTTGAAAAGAAGAAAGCTCAGGATTTCCATAGCAGGCAGCCTCTCGGGTTCGATGCACCTCTCCCATGGAGTGTAGCATGCTTTTTCTTGTGTTACTATGAGTGAACCAAAGTTGGTATATCGAGGGAGTGCAGATGAAACCTGAAATAAAACCCAGGGCAAAAATAACGTGATTGGTTTGGAACATACTTGCGGGATTACCATTGATTTCTTGGCTTACATATCATAATATTATAAACAGGTGAAGAATGTGGTATTTGTTCAGGAAAGTGCAGGGCAAGAGGGTGTGTATTGGTACTGTAGTCTTACTTACTGAGCTACAAGTATTTATGGAGTGTGTTTTCCAGGGCAGGAAACCCTGAACTAGTGTAAATTGATTGAGTTCATTTATCATGACACCGCTGACTTTAAAGCAGGCACCTGATCTACAGGAACCAAGCATCTGCATGCATTCAGTCTTCCTCTGCCAGGAACTGACAAATGAGACCTATGCAAATAAATAAAGAAGAAAATGCTTACGTATCCATACATGCTGAATACCTAACCCAGTTTTTGCCTTCATGGTGATGCTTTACAAGCACAGAGTTTTCATCTGTATTGCTATTGGTAGCCATTGCTTTTAGATTGAGTCTTTCTATTTATAGTATTTATATTAAAATTGGGAGCAAAACATAACAATAGAATTAATCCAAATCCCTGCCAGAATTTCTCATGATCATAAAAATCTTATGTAAACACTTATCTGCTGATGGAGCATAGAGGCTGGCAGTGCTGCCTGCCCATGGAATTTGTGCAATGTAGTGCTCAAGTTGGATCTAATTCCCACTTGGTCTACGACAATCTTCTGGCCTATTATTTTCATTTGAGAAGCGGTTAAAGCCTGCAAGCCCTTGTTGTTCCCATGCTAACTGGACGATTGTATAAGGAAACTAACTTTAAGATAATCCTCAATTAGACAAGTCAAAATAACAAGAATTATTGTGATAGTGCATCAATTTAAATGATTTTTTTTTTCTATTTTTTGTGGGTGGTTTGTTTTTTTTAACTTCTAAATGAATCATAGAATCATAGAATGGCTTGGGTTGGAAGGGACCACAAGGATCATCTAGCTCCAACCCCCCTGCCATAGGCAGGAACACCCTACACTAGACCAGGTTGGCCAAAGCCCCATCCCACCTGGCCTTGAACACTTCCAGGGAGGGGACACCCATGGCTTCTCTGGGCAACCTGTTCCAGTGCCTCACCACCCTCATAGTAAAGAATTTCTTCATAACATCCAATCTAAAACCCCCCTCTCTTAGTTTATACCCATTACCCCTTGTCCTGTCACTGCACTCCCTAAGAAACAGCCCCTTGCCAGCTTTCCTGTAGGCCCCTTTAGGTACTGGAAGGCTGTGATCAGGTCTCCCTGGAGCCTTCTCTTCTCCAGGCTGAACAAGCCCAACTCCTTCAGCTTGTCCTCGTAGGAGAGGTGCTCCAGCCCTCTGATCAGCTTTGTGGCCCTCCTCTGGACTTGCTCCAGCAGCTCCATGTCTTTCCTGTACTGGGGACCCCAGAGCTGGATCCAGTACCCCACGTGCGGTGTGTCAGGAGCGGAGTAGAGGGGCTGACCTGCTGGCCTCACTGTTTCTGATGCAGCCCAGATCACAGTTGGCTTTCTGGGCTGCCAGTGCACACTGCTGGCTAACACTGAGTTTTTTGTCAACCAGCACCCCTAAGTTCTTCTCCTCAGGGCTGCTCTCAATCCATTCTCTGCCCAGCCTGTAGTTGTGCTTGGGATTGTGCCAACCCGTGTGCTGCACTTGGCCTTCTTGAATTTCATGAAGATTTGGTTTTGGTTTTGTTTTTTTTTTAAAAGTGATAGGATGATGAATAGAACTTGTTTGAGAAGGTGAGGACTGTAAGACACGTTGCATAGACTGAGGGCCAGGTCCTCAGGCAGAGTAACTGGTGCAATTTCTCTGAAAATTTGACCTGTTGTTATCTTAATGTCAGCTATACTGATGACATGTAAGCATGAATAACTCTGTTTAAATCTGTTTTTTCCTGCATTTTGGATGGGAGGGAGTGTGTGACAGATGTGCAAGATAAAGCAAATTAACATACTGTACAAGGTGACAGGAAATAGTTAATAATTCATCACTTCTGCAAACTGTGGGTAACATGTATTTAGATGCCTGTTTGTTTCTGTTTCAGTTCTTAAAAGATAGTATCAAAATGTACTGTAAACAAGAGATAACCTTCTTTGAGACAGCTGTGCTAAACTCCTTAGAATTTTTTGTACTACTGAAAGAACATTAAAAAAATATATCTTAAGAGACAATCAGTCCTTCTAGGAAAATGTCAATTAATAGAGAAGTCTTCCAGTTTCTAATAACCACACTCCCTCCTTCCCCCCCCTCTGATTAAAAACTCCTTCCTGGTGCAGTGCAGTTGGAGAACTTGGCAGGCGGTCTGCATTTCAATGGAGCACAACTGCTGCCTTTTCTTCCCTTGGACTCTCTCAGCCCAGCTGTAGCAGCTTCCTCCCTTCCCTGGCTCTGCTCCTTGTGCATCCAGGACCAGGTGGAATCTGGGTCTACAGTGATTTACATCAAAGATTTAATGCTGCTCTTGTGACAAAATATTATGGAATTTTTGCTTCCCAAATTTTGAATCTTTTCTATTTGAGAATAGAGTGATTTATTGTGGCGACCGTAATAATGTAAATACCAAAAGATATTGAATTTAAAAGAAATAATAGAAAGCCTGACTGGAAACCAGGACACGGCATATCACAGTAATATAGAGAGATGCATGTCATCTTTGCTGCTACCCTCTGTGATAACTGGTAATGGGATTAGTCACAGCTAGAACTTCATAATCAGGAGTTCTGTGGCAAAGGCACTCTGAAACCAGTTGTGAAGCTGAAAGGTTGATATTCACTCATGAGGAGGCAAGGTCCCTTTAGTGATATTGACATTATGCTTAAATATCGTAGTCTATTGATGTGTGGCTTTCCTTAGAAACCGGTTTTTCATTATTGCACTCTCAGGAAGAGTAAGCAGTAAAGTAGGCAGGCATCTGACTGACGGTCCTGACAGAGCTAACCAGGCAATTTCAACTCTGTTAAATCATGAGTGGTTGTAAGTGCAAAAGAGAACTTAACCTTGAATTATTTCTAGTGTTACCCACCTCTGCTAGAGGGTAATTCTGCGCAGTAATGGGGATAACTGTTTATGACTGGTTTTCTACCCACTGTGTTGTACCATCTGAGGAAAATCACAAGGTCTTGCCCGTACGTTTCTGTTGACCTTCTTGTGAATGACTGAATTACTTCAGAAAGTTTGAGTGTGCATATTTATTTGTCACTCTGTAAGTTGCCTGCCTGCCCTCTCCAACACACACATAACCA
This sequence comes from Psophia crepitans, assembly GCA_013399095.1. NCBI lineage: Eukaryota > Metazoa > Chordata > Aves > Gruiformes > Psophiidae > Psophia > Psophia crepitans. Next base: position 195,514 of record VWZZ01003502.1, read on the forward strand.
AATTACTTGGTAAGGTCACACAGATTTATGAACGCTGACCTGTCCATGCGTCAGCCTCCCCTCCACCACACAGCTCACTCGAACAGAAGATAGAAGTTGTCAAGTACCCATTTCAACGTGCTTAGAAACGTGTGAAAGAGTATTGCTCTACTCCTGCTGTTCCAGCACCAGCTGAGTGCCTCAGAAACCTCTTCTCTTAACAAACCACTTCCCTACAATTGTGCTTTCGTATAGTAAAAAAGCTGAATAATATTTACATTATTTGTAGGTACCATAGGTGTGTAGCCCAAGAAATTCTCCCTATAAATTGCTGCTTGAAAAATATTAAGGGAAAAAGGCTTCCTTCAATATATTTACATACTTTCAGAAAAAACAAGGTGGACTGTTGTTGCTAGTTGTGTTGGAAAAGTATGTCTCTAGATCCATGATAACTGATTCAATTGCTTTGTCGTGTATTAGGGCTCTCTTCTTGTGTCTTATCTTTCCTACTGCTTGAGGGGTTTTGGTTTGGGTTTTTTTTTCTTTTTCATCTCCACTGTTTACCTTCTGATCCCTGCGATTTTCCTTGTGTCATCTTTGCAAGTTTTCCTCTGAAATTGTGAGGTTTAGAAGCCCTTCTTAATAAAAGTTGAAATTTTCATGTAATTTTTGGTTTTAGCAAATGGTATTTAAAGAAAGATTTATCAACAGTAATGAAGTTTCCTGGGAAATAGGATAACAATTTATAAATACTAAATGAAAGGTTTTTCAAACCCAGGAAATAGGTACCCACCGTCAGGGAGGAGAGAAGAAATGATACATCTTTTAAAAAATATTGTCTCTGTAATTCCTCTTTCATCATAAAATTAATGCGGGGAGGGGGAGAAACACAGTTTAATTGATTATATTTTCATTGCATTCCATTTGCACAAGTTTGCAAGCAACGTCCTACATGTTTTTTTGCCAGTTTCATGCTGCTGAATCTGGACCTTCTTATGCTGACTGCAAGGAAAAGAAGGACTAAAGGCACCTCAAGAGATGATCTTTCAGCTGTATGTCTGTCCTCATCAGCTATTTGTACATCTAAGTAAATGTCCAGTCACAGCTCACTCTTCCTATTAGTGAAGTTATTTTTCACCAAAATCTAGTTTAAATCTCAGTTTTGTCCTCCTCATCTTTTTTACTGCAGAAGCTTTTCTATATTAAGTGTAGTTTGTTTTTGGCCAGCATTTCTTTTCTGGTCGTGCTGAAGACCTCTGACCACGGTTGTCGATTTCTCCCAGTTTTTCTCTGGCTTTATCCACTTCTGAGCGCTGCACCGCAGGAAAGGTTTGGCTCAGCCTTATGGCTGAGACTTAGATGCTGAGCAGAGTGGCAGGTTTTCATGTGTCTTATGAGCTGGACTTTCATGTGGATGTCTGAGTACCAGGGTTATGCTGTTACAGGGTAGGAAATGCTGTATTATGCTCACTTTGTGAATCCACTCTGTAGTCTGCAAATCATTTCTTGCTGAATTTTTTCCTCACCTCTTGTTTTCCGCACTGTATCTGTGCAGCCAAGTATCCTAGTAACTTGCATTTTTCCTGCTGAATTAACTTTTTTTCCCCAGTTTCTCCAGGTTTATAAAAACTATCTTTTCTTTCTAATGTTGTCATCCAACTTACACCCAGAAACTCCTTTATCTCCAACGGATTACAGCCAAATATAAAAGGATGCATCGATATATTCTGTGGCTTGCCAGACAACACTAATGAATTAGAGATGACAGTCACTGCTTCCTATCTAGAAGGCCTGCAATTGTGTTCCAGGTGAAATTAACTTAGTTGGGCAAGATTTGTTGTTGATAGATCCAAAGTAACTGCTGTTTCTTTCTCTCTGCTCCCCCCCCCCCAGCAGATTATTTACCATATATGATTTTTCTAGGGATTTAAGCTAAGTCTAGAAATCTATGTGGTGTTTGACAACTCTTCTCCCACCCACCCCTCCCTTTTTAGAGGTAGCCACCTAGTCTGCCTCTCCTAGTTCTCTGGTACAGCAACCATTCCCTGTTAGCTCTCAAAGAATAACCATTTGAGGTTCTGAGTTTAGTTTAGTCCAATCTAACATAAGTATGTTATGACAAAGACAAGGTGAGAACATTTAACTCAAGTATTCTCTTACTAATTCTGTGTCTGTTCTACAGGATACCTAATCCTTGTCTAGTGTCTCTAGTGTCACTGTACCAGCAGCCTGCTCACAGCTGGCTTTTGGCAAATGCCAGTGCAAAGATGGTGTTAAACACTTTGACCTCCTTGGCATCGGATCAGTTGGCTAGTTCGTAATTTGAAGTCATCACTCATGTTTTTCTTAATTCTAGTGCGATATTTTTAAGAAAATGTTGTGTCCTTGTTTCAGCTGGGATAGAGTTAATTTTCTTTCTAGCAGCTGGTATAGTGATGAGTTTTGGATTTAGGATGAGAAAAATGTTGATAGCACACTGACGGTTTTAGATGTTGCCAAGCAGTCAAGGACTTTTCAACTTCTTATACTGCCCAACCAACAAGAAGGTGGGGGGCACCCAAGAGGCTGGGAGGGAGCACAACCAGGACAGCTGACCCAAACTGACCAAAGGGATATTCCATACCATATGGCATTATGTGATGTATATAAGTGGGGGGTGGCCAGGAGGTGGTATGGCTCAGGAACTAGCTGGGCATTGGTTCTGGGTGGTGAGCAGGTGTGCTGTGCATCACTTCTTTTGTGTGTTCTTCTATTATTATTATTATTATTATTATTATTATTATTATTATTATTATTATTATTATTATTATTATTATTNTCACAACATGTTGCCAGGTCCTCAAAAAGCTAATACAGATAGCTGCAGTGAGGAAGCTCCCTGTGCAGGCAAAACTAATGATTGATGCAGATCCTGCTGTCCATGATGGAGAACTCGCAAGAAAAAGAAATTAAAATGGTAGCACCATTGGTAGAACTATGAATGGTAGAGCCTACACTGAAAGGGATTTAAAAATATGAATTAATAAAATGTTATTGATTCACTTAAATGTAAAAACTGGAGAATAAACAATAATACTAGAAGGCTGAGCATTTATATTTGTGCTCTGTGTTTGAGAGAAGTCCTGTGACTTAGAAATCGCAGAATGAAATCAAAAGTGTTTCAGTATCACTCATAACAAATGAGGATACTAAAGAAGTATTTCTTTATTTGCATATTGACAGGCTGAAATGACTTGCATCTGAGACTTTTAGAAGAGCTGTCTGAATGGGTCTCTGGAATACTGATTTCTTCCACAAATAGCTATTTGAAACCATGGAAATTATGGCGAGATTTGACCCAAAACTTGACACTGTAGCATCGGTTTTAGTAACATGAATTATAGTCGTATTTTGGGGAAGATAATGGAACAACTAATACAAAACCTGGTAACGAATGATTAGATGAACCTAGTGCCACACAGTAGTGCTGTGGTGTAAAATATATCGCACTAACCAAAATCTTTCTGGAAATTTTGCTTCCAGAAATCATGAGTGTTTAAGTAACGTGTTCTGCTTTCTGTAAAATATTTCAATTGATGTCATACACTGTTTAAATTAGACACTAGAATGACTCAATTTAGCATAAGATACTGAGTATATTAAAACTAGATATGGAGTGTATTAAAACTACATGACTGACAGGTCTCAAAATGTAACTCTGATGGGAACAGCGTTCCTAGAAAGGTTTGGTTCTTCACCCAACTCTGATTACTTTTAACAGTACCCTTGGAGTAAAAAACTAGCCAACAACTGTTTGCAGCCTGTGCAAAGACTGAGGAAGCACAAGGCAATGGAGACTTGCAGCACCTGAAGGAAAGCGGTGGAGATGCTTTTCTGGCACTGTCCAGTTAGTGCAATATAGAAATTGCAGAAGATCCATCTGGGAATAATTAAAAGAGAAGAAAACTGCTTGTAGTGGGACACAGAGAGAAAAAACCTGCCTGAAGAGTCAAGCAGAAGGGTGGGACCTGACTAGACTGCAAATCATGAGTATCTCCCAGGCAAAAGGGAATGAAGTAAAACAAAATTCCTACTGATTTTGAAAAACATATAACATGTTACAGGTAGAAGAAGCCAGGCCATTTCACACTTAGTGTAGGATTTCAGCAGGGAGGAAAAAACATGAGAACATTTACCAAGACTTGTGATGGATTCTTGCCAAGAATTATCTAAAAGATACTAGAAAGCTGCTCTGATATGCTGTTTTATTGGCTTATATCTATGGATTTATGACAACTGTATTTAGTGAGTGTTTTTAAATGGAGCATGTTGAGTGAAGGTCAGTTTGAGAAAAAGATTAAATGATGTGAGGAGAGAGCTGCAAAGGGGGAGTCTGGGATGGATCTGTAGGAGATGGGAGGAGAGAGGGTCACTGTATCCCACGGCATCCTTGTGGGCAAGCTGAGGTGGTGTGGCCTGAATGATCAGGTAGTGAGGTGGATTGTGCGCTGATTGGAGGGCAGATGTCAGAGGGTTGTGGTAAATGGGGCCGAATCTAGTTGGAGACCTGTGACTAGTGGAGTCCCTCAGGGGTCGGTGCTGGGTCCGGTACTATTCAATATCTTCATCAGCGACCTTGATGAGGGAACGGAGTGTACCCTCAGCAACTTTGCTGATGACACTAAACTGGGGGGAGTGGCTGACACACCAGAGGGATGTGCTGCCATTCAGTGGGACCTAGATAGGCTGGAGAGCTGGGCAGGGAGGAACCTGATGAAATTCAACAAGGGCAAGTGTAGGGTCTTGCACCTGGGAAGGAAGAATCCCATGTGCCAGTA
>VWZZ01003502.1:200425-210524 GCA_013399095.1 Psophia crepitans
GATCAAGGGAGTGGAACATCTCCCTTATGAGGAAAGGCTGAAGGAGCTGGGTTTCTTTAGCTTGGAGAAGAGGAGGCTGAGGGGTGACCTCATCAATGTTTATAAATATGTTAAGGGTGAGTGTCGGGAAGATGGAGCCAGGCTCTTCTCGGCCTCACTAAGCGATAGGACAAGGGGCAACGGGTGCAAATTGGAGCATAGGAGGTTCCGAGTTAACGTAAGGAAAAACTTTTTCACTGTGAGGGTGACAGAGCACTGGGACAGGCTGCCCAGAGAGGTTGTGGAGTCTCCTTCTCTGGAGACATTCAAAACCCGACTGGACGTGTTCCTGAGTGATGTGCTCTAGGTGGCCCTGCCTTGGCGGGGGGGGGTTGGACTAGATGATCTTTCGAGGTCCCTTCCAACCCTTGTGATTCTGTGATCTAAAGGACAGTGAGGAGCTGGCATTTCATAAGCAGATTCCTGCAGGACAAAAAAAACTAGTTCAGAACCAACAATGATAGTGTCAGATGACAGACAAAAACACGGGAGCCTTTCTGTTTCACTGAAAGGGGGGAGTCCTGCAGCAAAGCCCAAGGAGTGCTTTGCCTCCATCCAGCTTGGGTACAACCTCAAGCTGCTGAAAATCCCACTTTCTTCTCTGTTTCTCCAGAAAAGACATTAGACTCCCCAAAACATGAGAACTAACTCTTTCAAAAGATCCTTTTATGGACATCATCTAAAGCATGAAGGTTAAAATTAACTCAGCTTTCACAGTGCAAGAAAGAGAAATCCCAAGACAGAAACCAACCCGATTTACAAGGCATGGAATAATTTGGGTGGTTAGAACAGTACTTGGTAGTTCTCCTCTCTATTTTTCCCCATCATCTTCCTCTTTGTGGCTGAAAGGGGTATTTCATAGCACAATTTCTGTTGGAAGCTAGTAGCAGCTAATCATCTGTGTTGTTTATGGACCAAAAATCTCAGCTAGAAAGCGAAAGTTATCCCACATAAATGCGGGAGAAGAACATGCACTAACTTCTGAGCTCTGTACTTACTAGTCCTGCTTTGATTCTAGTACTTGCCAGTAACACTACGTGCTTCATGCCAGCACAACTTCCAGCCTCAGTACTTTCATCTCAATACTTCATAATCTGTCTCTGTTATTTATTAAATAAATTTAGGAGTTTTGACATAAATTACTTATCTCTCGGGGGATTAATTCTTTCACTTTGTTTTACTGGAAAAGAATTGAAAGCTGCCTAGTGAAATAGATAGTTCAGGCTTGTCTTTCTGTTTTCATTATTTTACGTTGTGTGGCAGGGATATTGGGTATTTTCTGGTAAAAATGTCTTTTAAAATATTCAGTAATGTTAATGTGAACTAGCTTTTAATTTGAATATAAATTTCTGTTTAAGTTGCCTGCATTCAGACTGCAAAAATTACCGTTTCTGTCAAAAAACATCTGTTCACAAGTATTTTCTCTTCTGGAACACTTTTAGGAGACAAAACTACAGAACAGAAACAGAGAAATGAAAACTAAATACAATATGTAAACAAAAATATTTAGGTACAAAGTAAAAGCTGTGTTAATAAAGTGAACACTGAGTTAGTTCAGCTTGTTGGAGAACTCTGCTGAAGTCGTTTACGTGTCTGTAACTATGTAATTATGCCAGCGCCCTGCATTAAGCCAAATCATGAGTATCCAGTCAATGAAGGACTTAAAAACTTAAGTTCTTTACTGTCTTCAGAACAAATAGTTTATTTTAAGTAGGACACTGATTCCCAGTTGTCACCTCGCTTTTGCAGATTGCTGCAAATTATAACGTACTTCTATTGTTCCGACAACGTGATATGCGCAGACTTTCCAATGCCTTTCTGAGACTCAGATGCATTACATGACAGAGCTCAAAAGACTTTTATTAAAGCATGCATCCGGATAACCATATGAAGCTCCGTGCAATTGGTATTTGGAAATGCGTAGGGTTTGGGAAAAGCTTTGATATCCAAGCTGGTTTTGAGCTGAATTGTTGTAATGACAACAATGGATGCTGTGATTTCAAAATCCTGCTGCTTTTATTGAAAACTGGTGTCAGTGGGGACTTAAAGAAAAATCCTACCAGTGATCATTTAGCATAATGAAAACAACTTGTACTGCAATGTCTCAAACTGATGTCAGTGCCTTTAATGTTAATTGGGAGGGGACAGGAAGTCCTATTTTCACTTTCATAATTTGCAGGGATGTTCTGTATGGACTCTTGCAGCAAAATTTCCACTTGCATCTTTGGAAACTTGAGCGTGGCGTTCACGCTCACTCGTTGTTTGTTTCTGATGCAAGGCATGTCTGGGACTCTGCTATACCTGTCTCTGAGTTGGTGACACAATTCAGGGAGAAAACCTGCTGAGCCTGTCAGGCTGGCCGAGATTTTGGGCCGTACTGGCCTAACACGCTCCGCTATTTGAAAAATGTAATGGGAGGTTTTAGCTGCATTCCCAAAGCCTCTCTGAAGAGAAAAACAGTTTTTAACATTGTTCTTTCCTTTTGCTGCTGCAGTTGCTTCTCCATAGGACATTATCATATAAGATCAGTAAGTCAACAACTCCTGTAGCTTGAGCAAACACTTTTTTGTTGCAACCACTCTGAAGCAGAGCATAGAGGTAGAGCTCTAATAAACTTGCTGAAGATGGAGATTTAGAGGTTTTAGCACTTTTTTAACTTAATTTTAAGACTGTTGAAAGATATCGTGAGTCTTTGGAACAGTTCTCTTGTCACTAGTGAAGAAAGGGGGAAAAAAAAAAAAAGCCCCACATATAATAGTGTCTTGGATTCCATGTTACTAAATGGGATTTTCAGATATTTGAAATCCGATTGTGGTTGTCTGTAGCAGTGTAAATGAAGAATAGTTTGGAATCGGTGACTACGTATGAGTATTTATGTAGTCCTCAGCTTTGGCTTTGTGGAAGTACCTACCCTTGTTAGTGATGCTCCTGCTTAGTCTTAATTTTGAATATGTAAAAATGGGATGATGAACTCTCATTTAATGTGTGTGTTGTGACCAAATTCACTGCTAGATTAAATTATCTTGGTTTCATCATTAATGCTAATTTGCAACAAGCTGTAATGGTCCTTGTTGTTTTAATTCTCATGAATACTGAAACCCAGGGGTTAAGGGTTTGAAGCATTCCCTTATCAAAGCAACTTGCAATGAAATTAAATTTATTTCTCCACAGAAATAAATTACTTGAGATATAATAATTGCAGTTTTCTCCCATTCTTTTTTTTCTCAGTGAAAGACACGTTATCATAAACTATGTATTACAGTATAATGAAGAGAAATGTCCCTTAATATGCACAGCCAGGGTCATTGTTGGTAACAGGTGCCTCATGCCAACTGTGCAGCACACAGACGTGAAAGAAAAACACAACGCAGAGATGACTTTGGGAAAAAGGGGGACAACCCTCCAATTGCTTGTCCTTATGTGAATCGTTTGTACTGTTACCAATATCTCATGCCATCTCTACTTAAGAGCCTGTAAATATTTCCAGGAGCAGATCTACTTGAGAAACAAATATTAGGCCCTATGCCAAATGGATCTTGGAGTGGTTCCTCAAAATAGAACAGGTTTCAGGGCGAAAGGGGCAACAGGTGAACTTTACCAGCACTTTAAATAGTCAGGTTGCTGTAACCTTGTGGCTGTGGAGGAGGCAACTCATGAGCAGCTGGTTGTGGGGGCAGTGGGGGTGTGCTAAGTAGGTGGAGGCTGTCACAGATGTCTCTGAGACGTATCGGTAGGCTCTTGCTCGAGTCACACTCTTGTGGAAGTTACGTTCGCATCATTGATGTAGAGGGAGGTAAGGGAGGCTTGGTTCCAGCTGTGAGCATCTGACTGCCTCAGATTGGTTAGGGCTTTAGAGTACCCAGGGCACGTGGGAGTTGTACAGCAGTACCTTTGGGCTGGGATTTCAGTTACCAAGAACTTCACCCGCTAAAAACTAGCCTTTCTTTAGGACAAAAGAAAAAGATCTAGAAGTCTGAGAGCTCCAGCAATACTGTGTGATCCTTTCAAAGGATGCAGTGATAAGGAATTCATCTTTTTATGACAGCTTTCTGCTTCCAGAAGAGGTAATTTCTTGTCAGGGATTTGGCATTTGCAATGCCTGAAGAATTTAGGATTTTTTTGCAGTTTTACAATAATTTTGTCATCTTCTCTGGGTGATGAGTGTTCACAGGGTTAATGGGTTCAGTGGCTTTGTTAAACATCAGTAATTTAAGAATGACTGACTGTTTTAAAACAAACACTTTTCAAGATCTTAATTAAAGTAAATTAGTCTTTGATGAATAAAAACAAAGCCCAAACCTATTTGCCTGGATTAGGGTTAAATCAGCATTTAGTGCTGAGATTAAGAAGAGAGCTCACTGCTTCAGTTTCATTCTAATCTGAGTTTTCACTGGGATTATGTTAGAGGGAAATTCACTGCTATACAGAAAGTCAGTATAGGTTTGAGCATCACCCACATGCCATGCAAACCCTCTAGAAGTAACCACCAGAGATTAAATGACTTAGGAGCTGCATTGCCTTTTGCTATTTAGGTTCCTAAAATTAAAAAAAAAAATAAAAATCTCTTGGCTCTTTTTAAAACTCAAAGTTCTGCAATGGGCATGTTACACTATCTCTAAATAAATATTTGTCGAGTGACTGAATGTTAACTACTAGGCATTGGTATCAGCTTCAGTATTGCAAAAATCTTCAATCATAGCTTCCCATCTCTCTGGACATTCATCCAGCACACAGTGTTTTTGCTTGTGTTTATATTGCTCCTCCTCTTCTGTGATGGTAACTGTTCCCTGGGGACAGGAGATAATGTGTGTTAAAAACATTGCTACAAAATTTGGCTTTTTAAATCCATCCAGGGGTATGGTTTTCCCTTCCCATCTCCTGAACGTTACTGTTGTTTTTGTGGGTTTTGAGTAAAACACGCCTCTGGTGATCTTGTATCTGTGTTTCCTTCTAAGCGCTTCTGTCAAGGAGCAGGAAGGGGCTGCAGACCTCTTCTGCCTGATGCTAACAGTGACAACTAATGTGCGTAATATAGAGGGTAAATAGATCAAAATAGAATAGGAGGTAATAATTAATATCTGTGTGATGCCTATCCTCCAGAAACATTGCAAAAGAATTTCTGCAAATTAAGTGAAGACACTATCTGCTTCATACTTAACTTTCATTATATTGGACCATTATTGCATTATATATCCAGAAGCATGCGGTAACAGGCTACATTCCTAGATTAAACCCACTTTTCTTCAGTAGTTTTTAAAATATGCTGGAATCTCACATATGGCCTAAGTTTTTAAGCTCCTGAGTGGTTGCCCTGGCTGCCCTGCAGTTGTTTGCATTCTAGATGATGAATCAGGTTCCTGCTTAGCAAATGTGTTCAGCCTTTAGTCTCCACAGAGCAATAAAAAAAAAAAGTAACTGTGAAACATAGTATTTCTAAGTAATAAGCTCTTGGAGGTCAAGGGAAAAACCAAAAACAAAAGGCATCTTCATTTAACATGCTGGATTGCATCTGTTTTCTCGGTCGAGCTTTCCCAAAATGATAGTTCCCAGTATTGTGAGGGGAGTATTACTGTGTACTTACTGACCATCATTCTTCTTTCTAAACTGTTTCTATTGCAACACATTGCTATGTTAATTAAACTTACTTTGGTTTACCACCTTTCCTTGAGATAGGCCTGAGACATCCTCTGTGTCATTCTGAAAAAGGCTAAAAGATAAGATGAGTAATTTTAAGCCTTTTAATATTAACATGTACATTCCCAACAATTTGGTCATTATGTCTTTTTTTTTTCATGGGTGAAACGTCCGGAATGTGTCTGTAAGAAATCAATGCCTCAAAATGCCCGAGCTTATCTGCAAGCCTTGCTTGAAGGTGTGCACTCAGGATTTGGGAGTTCTCAGAGCTGTCTTAATGTATTCCCTCAAAATGACATTTTAAACTGACTGGTCCAGAATTGCCTATAGAGTGTGTTTTGCTCTCTGCCTAGGGTAACAGGAGGAGAGCTGTTATAAGTTGTTCTTAATATCTGCTCTTGTAGAATAGCAATTTATATGTCTTAATTATGTTCTTGTATAAGAATTTTCTCTCTAGCATGAAACCACAATAGGCAAAGGAATCCTAAAAGCTCTACATGTGCTAGCTGAGGTGAGGTTTCCTACCCCAGCAAGCAGCTGGTGCCACTGGAGGAAGGGCACAACTACTGATCTTGCAGGAAGTCCAGCTATACCAAGACACGGGCACACAGCTGTAATTATGAAAGGAGGTGTGAGTGAATGTAGGTGATGGGTCGCACAAAGAACAGTACTGTTTGGTTTTGTTGGTTGGGGTTTTTTTCCATCACCGTTAAGGCATTTTAGTTACATTTCCCTCTGAGCAGGCCCCACTTACTCCTACAGACCTTTTTGTGTTTTATTTAGCATATAAATATAACTTTTTCTCTGCTAACAAATTAACACAAAGTTTGATATTTTTCTGTCGCTTTGCTATCACGTTACAAATGTTCTATGGGTGTTACCTTCGTATTCTGCCGTAAGTGAAGAACCCTGTCTCTCTCCTTCAAAGGATCAGCTGTGTTGCAATAGCAGGGCTCTCCTTTCTCCCCTTCTCTTTCCCATAATGTCATTATTTGTTATTACAAGCATCAACCTTTTGCCATCATGCTTGCTTGCAGTATTGAGGGGCCAGAAAAAGAAAGAAACCAAAGAGGGATTTATTAACACTTTGTCCTCTCAACAGTCTGTTTTTAATAGCTGCTTTTAATTTTAATAATAATGCTTCTGCTGCAAGGGGTGGAGTGTCCATGTTTCCTTCTGACTACTCTGGAGCACTAATTGCTGGACAGTGTCGAACTTTTGTATGTTTTATCAATACTCTTCAGTGAGTACAGGTGCCAGTAGCATGCATACGTAAAACAGAGTGCTAGAACTGCTTACACTTCACTCATGATAGCTATGCGCATTCAAACTGGTGCAAGCGCTGATTCGGATGGTTGATTACATACATATGCATAGCCTGAGAAAACACAATGTAGCATAACTGGTCCTAAATCACTGGTGTGTTTCCAAATAAACGGCAGTAATCAGGAGCTTGCCAATTACTGCTTGTTTGGGTGCTGGGGTGCTCCTGCTTGGGAACACCAAACGGCTGAGCGGAGCACCAGGGGCCCAGTCACTACCATGTGCAGATTTCCTGATTTCTCAATGTAGTTTAAACTTGATGGTGGGGTGTGAAAGTTGCTCATGCACAACTGTTTTATTTTTATAAGTCTTCTGTTTGTTTTTTCCCTAGAGCCTAGTCCAAACACAGTTAATGTTAACCGGTCCACTGTAGACTTGAAGGACCCTTCAAGAACCCATCTGCTGTCCCAGCAGATGTTAATGATGCTTTTCAAATATCTCATCTCAAGGTTACTTATAGGAAATAAAAAACTTTCTGTTCCTCTAGCATCTCTAGAATAATTTACATAGAAGCAATGTGAGTCATCCCCTATAATTTTCAAAATTGCACCAAGAGTAAGGAAGCCCCATCTGTTACGTTGATTCTGCTGGAAGCCTTGATGGGGGGAAAAAAAAACAGAAGCAAACTCCTGCTAAGGTCAGCTCATGAAGTTTCCTGAGAGCTTTTTCCCCCTTCTGTGAGCTTTTCTCTGCGTTACACCTACTAAGCTAAGCGTAAAATATAGCAAATGCAAGATAAAATTTAAGGAGTAATATGGGAATATGAAATGTAAAGAGCCCTTACAATGGTGATAGTAATTAAGAGGACAAACTGTGCTTATGGTCAGTTTGAGGGTTTTCTTGACTCTCCTCGCAGTTGTCATCTCCTGCAGATTAAATAATGCATGTTTGTAGAGTTTCATTCATGGTGTGGGTCCTATCGAAGCTTCTGAGTAGTCCAAGATTAGAGAAAGTCCACCTTAGGGTGGATACTGCCGTTAATAAATATTGACTGACCGTAAAGGAGATCAAAGCAGTAATAAGGTGCATCTGAGAATAAAATTATGTGATTCTCTACTGCTCTCCAGCAAGGAGAAAACTTTCTGTGTATTTGTAGGTGCTGTGGGGTCCCTTATTGTCACAAATGTGTGAAGTAGGATGATCTTTCCCTCCCTGAATAGCCATGGGAAAAGAGAGGGAATTAACAACTCAGGCTCCAGAAGACAGGCCGTTTGTTTTCCTTGTGGTCAAGGAGGAGAGCTCAGTTGCCAGAAATAATAGAAGAGATGACTTCAGGAATTGACGTTGTGAGGGAGCTCTAAGAATCACTCTGTTTTGCTTCACCTTACTGATGCAGCAGCAAGATGCTGGTTTTGCTGGGCATCGATTTGTAATGAAGCCGACCAATCTGTCTCTACGGAGAAGGACGGGTGGTGGTTCTTGAGTGTCACTTAGATGGGAATTCTCCTGTTGTCAAAGCACCTTCAGGCCTCATTGGTCAAGAAAGCAAGAGATTTAGGCTGTTAATCAACTACGCTACATCCATGTAGGCAGAGCCAACACGAGTTAGGCCAGTGGGCTAGACCTAGAATATTTGAAATTCACTGAATGGTTTAGATTTAGCTGATTTGAATGTGTTTCTTGTCTGATTTTTGAAGGCAAGTTGTTTATCCAAGTGAAGTGCTTTAAGATACATCAAGGGGCATTGACATCAGCAGAGATCAATGAAGGACGAAGAGGTCTATTTAATCTAGGAAATGAGTGACTTGGCTCTTTGATCCTATTGCATTCTCTTATTCCCAGAAGGTTAAATTTAGTCCTGCATACACAAATTCTGTTTGACTAAGTTTACTTAGGTTTTAAATATTTGTGGGTTTCTTTTGTTTAGGTTCTCTTGTATAACAAGAAAAAAACCCAACTGTTACCACGTAATTAAGCTGTTGCTGTGTAAGCATCTGTAGCTCTTTTCAGACTTGAGAGCAGCATATGCAAATTCAAACCCAGATGCATTTCTTTAAACATTCATATTGTATAAAAGGAAAAAAAAAACCCTCTGACCCATTGTACACAAACCTGCCTATGACATGGGATAGGGAAATTGCTGAAATTTGAATAACCAAGAAATAAGTCTAGTTTAGCTCTTTTTGCCTGTAGTACTTCCATTTTCCAGAGTTAGGGGAAACCTTGTACGACTTAACGTAAAGGAGTGCATTTTGGTTGGAAATGCAAAAATGTAAGATGAGCCTTAGAAGACATGAGGAGAAGACTGCAGTTTCTACTGTGATGAAAGGCAGTTTCAGAAAAGTTCTCATAATCCCTTGTCTAGCAAGGTTAGTTGCTTTTGTGGAAAATAAATAAAAATCACAGTGAGGGTTCTTTTTTTATTATTTATGTTGACCTTAACTGCAGCAAACCATAGCAGGTGCCAGCATGAGAAGGGCTTTGGAACTTCTTGCCGTAGACATGCTTCACTGTGTGTCGGCAATCAGGAGTTTTTAAAGTGCCGGAGTTAAAACGCACAATATGGCATAAAAAATAAAATTGAAAAGTCAGGGTGAGGAAGGAAGCCCTATCAGGGAGTCAGAAGTGCGGCGTCCCGTCCCCCCCGCTCCTTTGCACATCCCTCTAACCCCGGCGGCTGCCGCCCTCCCTCCCCTCCGTGCGTGACCAGTACCGAGCGCAGCGGGCTTGGGGCAGGGTGGTCCCGCACAGCGGGCAGGGCTGCTGGGCCGGGCCCGGAGCTCGCACGGGCGTTGCTATCGGTGCCAGTCATGCAGAGCGCTTACTTACTATTACGCTTTAATTTTTAATTTGTTGGAGAGCGAAGGCAGCCCCCCGTGCCCCCCGTTTTCTAAGCAGGGAGCTGTGTCGGAGGCGCGCCGGAGCCGCCACGGCCCGAGCGGCACCGCAGTCGCGCCGCGGGGCAGGTGCCGCCGCGTCCCCCACCCCTCAGACCGCTCCGGCGAGGCGCGGTGCCCATACCGGGCTGCAAACGCCTGGTGGGAAAACCAATACAATAAGTTAAACGGGGGGGACGGGGGACGACACACCACCGCCAAACCCCGAACAAACAAAACCCAAAACGGTGGTGGAGAGAAAGGCGTCCTGGTGCCCGCGGGTGGCT